>JAAKBH010000717.1:0-133703 GCA_019776075.1 Amaranthus palmeri
TATGAAATTTTTTCTTCACAAAAAATATGTACACCCTATAAGATAATATGTACCCCTTTTGCTACAATATGTATACCTCTATCTGGTTTTCAGTTTTCACCACTTTAAGAGTTTTCACTCGATCCTACCCCTATATATATATATATATATATATATATATATATATATATATATATATATATATATATATATATATATATATATATATATATATATATATATATATATATATATATATATATATATATATATATATATATATATATATATATATTTTTTTTTTTTTTTTGAAAATTAGGAATTTTATTAACTGAAAATACCTCACACTGATAATTGGGAGCCTTGAAATCGCCGGCATAAAAAACCCCGCGAGGGGAAAAAGCCATTGAAAGCAAGGACCAAAAATCAGGCCATCCGAACAAAGCATAGGGATGGACTATGCATAATGTTACAACAACCACCAAAAGAACCAAAAGAAAACTCCAACACACCATATATGCCATACGGCCTACCACCTAAGCAAACTATCGGCACACAAAGATTACAACACCATAAACACCATATCCCTATAAAGGGATTTACAAGAAATGACAATCAAAGGATCTATTCAAATAATCTATAGAAGATGTCAAGTTAAGCTCAAGTAGTTCCTTCGCCCAAATGCTAATTCAGATCTTCAATGTGCCAAATAGTTGCTCTTCATCAAGTGCTCCATTATTGAATTTGATTTTGTTCCTCTCGTACCAAATGGACCATATCATACAGCCTAAAATTAGGCTCCACAATTTACCTTTTCGCCGACTGGGGATCAAATTTCTCCAGGCTAGTACAAATTGGGCGCAGCTACAATGGAGTACTCCGGTGATACCCCACCATTGTAGAATTTTCATCCACAATCGCCATGATACCCTGCATGTAAATAATAAGTGTGAATTAGTCTCCAACTCCTCATTGCATAAAGGACATTGGGCATGCACAGGGTCAATAAGGCCTTTATCAACAAGTAGGTCTCCAGTCTTTAACTTTCCAAGGTTTGCCATCCACATAGTGAGGTGTACCCTAGGGGGCACTTTGATGCTCCAAACATAAGAAGTGACTGTTCTAGTTATTAGTGGGATTTCAGATTCATACAGTTTCTTTACTATTTCTCTAATCGGGAATTTTTGATAATTTGCCCCATTCCACTGCAACTCATCTCTATTATTATTGTTTAGTCTAATCTGCTCAAGAATAAGGTTCAATCTTTCAAGATCTTCTTTCTCCCACTCAAATAATCTCCTTCTCCAAGACAAATGCCAGATCCATTCATTTCCATTCCATACACCCATCTGATTAATCATAGCATTACCCTGTGTAGAAATCGAAAATAGTCTCTGGAATGTGATTTTCAGTGGACCTCCAGGAGCCCACTTATCATGCCAAAATCTGAGTGTTGTTCCATCTCCCACTACACACGACATGCCTTCTTCAACTATTTCCCTTACTCTCTTTGTTTCCACATCATCTGACATAAGTTGTGCCCATGTTCCCATCTTGATATTCCCAAATGATTCAGAGTTAGCTTTCAGCCCCTTAATGTTATATACAGAGATAAGGATACGTTTCCATAGTGTATTATCACTTCCAGAAAACCTCCACCACCACTTGAACAACAGAACAAGATTTTTATGAAGAATATTTCCAACACCTAAGCCGCCTAACTCCTTTGGAAGTTCAATAGATGACCATTTGATCGGAGGTGCTATCCTTTGTTCATTTGTTGTAGTACCCCAAAAGAACTTCCTTTGTAGACTGACAATTCTCTGAGCTACACCTTTAGGCATTCGAAACATGCTCATGAAATAAACTGGAAGACTATTCAGAACACTCTTAATCAACGTAAGTCTTCCAGCTCTCGATAATAGCTTGGCCTTCCACGATGCTAGCTTGTTTTCAACTTTAGTGATCACGGGTTTCCATGCATGGCATCTGTTCATGTTATCCCCCAGAGGCAAACCTAGATATGTCACCGGACAAGTAGCATAAGAACAACCCACTCTTCTAGCTATAGCTTTCACCCAATCTTCATCAGCTGTGCTCCACGCTATGATGTTTGATTTACTGTAATTAAGGCTCAGCCCCGACATTAAAGCAAACACATCAAGGATCCTGAAGTAATTAGTCACCACCAAATCGTTCTTAGGAACAAAAATGAGAGTATCATCAGCGAATTGGAGGTGCTTTACCCTTACCTTGTCCTTTCCAATTTCAACCCCTTCAATCAAATGAATCTCTTTAGCTTTCCTCAGAAACAAACCAAGGCTTCACTTACTAGGATGAACAAATAGGGAGAAAGAGGATCACCTTGTCTTAATCCTTTCTCCATCTTCACAGGTTTCAACGGTGAGCCATTCAGAAGAACAGATAGTGAAGCCGATGTCACACATGTCATTATCCATTTGATCCATTTCCTCCCAAAACCCATCTTTACCATAATTTGCTCGAGGAAACTCCACCGGACTGAATCATAGGCCTTCTTGAAATCAAGTTTTAGGAGTGCACCACTCATCTTCTTTTTCTTCAGCCAACGAATAGACTCATTTGCAACCAATACTCCATCTAGTATTTGTCTATCCATCACAAAAGCACTCTGAGATTCATCTATCAGAGGGGCAATGACCACTTTTAGTCTCAGAGATAGGAGCTTGGCAATGATCTTATATATAGCACCAACCATACTGATAGGTCGAAAGTCATCAATAGAACTCGGGTTTGTGATCTTTGGGATAAGTGTTACCCATGTGATGTTGATTGCTTTTGCATTGACCCCATTTTCCAAGAAGTTTATCACAAACATGTAGATGTCTTCCTTTATCATTTCCCACATCTCTCTAATGAATTTAAAATTGAAACCATCAAACCCTGGCGCTTTATCTGTTCCACAAGCCCAGACAGCCTCCTTCACCTCCTCTCGACTCGGCATAGCTTCAAGGAATCTGACCTGATCCTCAGAAATGCGTGCATGATTGCCCATATCAAAGTCAAACTCCGGTAATTGATCTTGAGCAAAGTGTTCCGCTATGTACTTATTAAGCTCCCTTTTGAGGTTGTCGACCCCTGAAATCATTCTCCCATTTATTTCCAGTTGAGTAAGCTCATTCCTCTTTCTTTTAATGATGGTTGAGGCATGGAACAATTTTGTGTTCCTGTCTTTCAAGCTAAATCCATAAGCTCGAGCTTTTTGTCTCCACATACGTTCTCTTCTGATTAACCAAGCATTAAGATAGCTTTGCGTGGCTCGCAGCCTTGCAGCCTCTTCTTCACTTAATAGGCGTGATTCGCCCTTTAACTGCAATTCATGGACCACAATCTCGAGCTTCTTAATTTTTCCATCCATACATGCAAATTTCTCCCTACTCCATTGCTTCAAGGGTGCCTTTAGAGCTTTCAGTTTGTTGTGTAGCCCTAAATTTGGTAGGTTTTCCCATTCTCTACATAGAAACTTTTTGAAGTCCGAATTTGAAAACCAATAGTTATAGGCTCGAATAGGTTTTGGTCCCCACTCCATTTTTTTCTCCAAGGATAGTAATAGTGGATTATGATCAGAGAAGCTTCTTTTCAAACCCTCAAGATGAATATCTGGGTATGATATAAACCAATCATTATGACACAGGCACCGATCTAGTCTACTTTGCGAATCAAGTCGGCTTCAAGTGAATTTTATTCCATGTAGCGGAACATCTATCAGGTGTAAGTCATGAGTCCAACCAACAAACTCTCTCATACTTAGATCATATCTGTATGAACCAATTCTTTCTTCAGGGTGCATTATTTCATTAAAATCACCTAGCAACAAAATTGGTTTCCCAATTGAATTCAGTAAGGTCCCCAACGTATCATACATATCCCTTCTCCCCCCCACATCATTTGGTCCATAGATGATCCCAATGCAACAATTCATATTGTTTTTGACTAAGGACCCTTCGAGAATTATCCATCTATCATCTACAAACTTCTAGGAGACTCTAAGAACATTCGGATCCCAAATTGCTACTAGACCACCACTATTTGTTTCTGAAGCCAGGGCTTCACACCAATCATATTCATCGTTTCCCCAAATTCTTTTCACTCTCCTTCCAAAAGTTAACCTATGCTTTGTTTCAACAAGGCCCACTATCGATGCTCTATGAGTGTTAATTAACTTTTTAATTGTAATGCTCTTCTCCCCCTTTCCCAATCCTCTGACATTCCAAAACAAAAAATTCATTGATAAGATAATAAAACACCAAAGAAATAAATCACTTACATAGCCCCCTTAGGGGTTGTCACACTCCATCACAAGCAATCTTTTTGACCTCTTTAGCGCCGATATTACAGTTTCCTCGTTCGATGCTCGGACTCCAATGCGTTTCGCTGTGTTCCATGTTTCTAGTGCCTCCGTGTTGCTACTTGAAGGTGTTGAGGGGACAAGTAGCGGCTCCGGGAGAGATTGAGCCACCCTCTTTGGGCGACCTCTTTTCCTTCTCTGTGAAATATTTTGATTTGTACCACTGCAAGCCTGTGTCAAGGGGGAGATGTCATCAACTGTGACATTTTCATATCTTGGTATATTGCATTCAATCTCTCTGATAGGATCGAAATTCTCAACAGTATCTGTCAAGCAAAGGGTTCTTTCAATGAGCTGGACTGCACAGTTTTCCAGTGTATAATCATGTGCATCTTTGTGGTATGCCCACCTTCTTTCATTCTGTTCTTCACATTCTCTAATACTGTCATGAAGTTCCTGCATCCTTTCCTCATGATCAGCTGCATTGGACGGTCCATATTGCTGTATTGTACCCCACTGATTTTCATTCCCATTCATCACTACTTCCTCTTCCACCTGCTGCTCATTTCGGTTCTCAATCTCTATTGTGGGCATTATGTCATCATCAACCACACCATTGACATTGTTAAGCTGCTCTTGAATATTACCACATAGGTGAATTTCGCACACATTTACCACACAAGATTTGTCTTCCCAATTGAGAATCACTTCAGACTCAATTTTATTCACATGATTGGTCTTTATTAACAGTTTGGCCGACGTTAGACAATGAACTCCATTCTCAACATGATCCATTTTTATAACTTGGCCCCATATACTCCCTATTTTTTCAAAAGTGTCATACCCCCAACACACCGGGTGCACCCCTATGCATTCAATCCAAACTAGCCTCTCCAAACACCAATCATTTTCCGACCAAATATGAGCCGTGGTAAATTCCTTTCTAAAAGGGGAGGTCTCTTCAATTGCTAGTTTAAGGGCTTGTTCATCTTCAAAAAATACTACCATCTTATATGGGCTTATAGATGATATGTAATCAGCATCTAAATGATTTTCAGCACATAACGCAGCAATTTTTCCAATCTCATATGGTTCATCAATTTCAACAACAATAGCTAATTGCAACTTATTGAGCATGGCATGATTTTTCATAACAGATACCTGATGTCTGTCTCGAGTATTGTTGGTTCCAGCATTTCTAACGTTTGTGATCAGTATCGAACCGTCGACGTCGGGGTCACCTTCCATTATGCGGCTTCTCTTCGTGTTCACTTGCTCCTTGCATGACTTTTCATTTTCCTTTCTGTTTTCATCGTGGCCTCCTATCAGTCCCGAACCCTTTTTCCTCCATACCATTGCTGTATTGTTCTGTCTAAAAGTTGGTTTCTCCTTAACCACTTCAGCAAAGCTTCTAGAGTCTCTTAGTGAAGAGTTAACAATCCTCTTTGTCGAATTATGTTCACGGTTCAGCCCGCTACCCATATTCCTCTTTAATGGAAGACCACCCTTTTCATATTTGGCTAATGAAACCATCATTTTAAGTCCTTTAATCTCATGACCATTCAACTTCTCCATGGCAACATTAGCATCTTTGAGCTTCTTGAACCTTACAAAACCGAAACCATGGCTGCCCTTCTTTCTGATTTTTCTTGAAATGAAGATATCAACAACTTTTCCATGTTCAGAAAAAAGATCACCCAACCATTCTCTTGAAATTCCATACCCCCAAGGACCACACCCCCAAGTTCTGATGACCACCAGCTATCCGGGATGGCTCCCGAGGACCACACCCCCAAGGGGGGTTGGCTACCCCTCGATGACCAGGTCGCCGGACAGCCTGGTGTTGCTGACGTTTCCGCTGCCAAGTTCTGGGCAACTTACCGTTGAAGTTTGAAGCCTGTGCGACGTTTGGAAAGCCATGGTATTTTTCTCCACTCACTCTCTTTCTATCTCTAGACATTTTGGTTTTTTCACCAATTATATATATATATATATATATATATATATATATATATATATATATATATATATATATATATATATATATATATATATATATATATATATATATATATATATATATATATATATATATATATATATATATATATATATATATATATATATATATATATATATATATATATATATATATATATATATATATATATAGATTTAGGATCAAATGAGAAGGATTTTAAAATGAGAAGGATGAGAAGGATTTTTATTTCATTTTTTGGTTACTATATATACAAAAAAGGATACTATGTTGTAAATTAAGAACATTCTAAAATTTATGTCATAGTTACTCTTCTGTGTAACATAGTGACTTTTACAATTATGAGTTTTTGGTATAATCGTAACCGAGCTTTTTTTCTTTAAGTGAAATCAAGGGTGTAGAATCCTTCTCACCCTTCTCATTTTCAACCCCCTTCTCATTGGATCCCTCCCCTATATATATATATATATATATATATATATATATATATATATATATATATATATATATATATATATATATATATATATATATATATATATATATATATATATATATATATATATATATATATATATATATATATATATATATATATATATATATATATATATATATATATATATATATATATATATATATATATATATATATATATATATATATATATATATATATATATAAAATATAAAAAAAAAATCATGATGTCTAGTGAGGGAGTGAGAAAGAGTGGCGCTTGGACAGTCGTAGGTAGGGGAAAGGACAGACACAACGTGAAGTTTCAAATTTCAAACCACCGCCATAGTCATCGGCCAGTTTTGGACGTGAGTGTCGGTCATCGGGGACAACCCAGCCATCAGTGGTGGTCTGGGCCCCGGGAGCCGCCTCCTTCCTTAAGTGGTCAAAGAGTTGATAAGGTTTTCACGGTGTTTGTCGATGGCATAACGAGAGCAGTCTCTTTACCATCTCTGCGAGAACTGTTCGAACAAGAAGGAAGGGTAGCTGACGTGTATATTGCTGGAAAAAAGAGGAAGTACTCTACAGATAGTTTCGGGTTTATTCGGTTCTATAAAAAACAAGAAGCTGAAAAGGCGGTGCAACACCTGGATGGAACAAGCTTTCATGGAGGTAAGCTGAAAATATCAATGGCAAAATACTCTAAAGGAGGTATCCCTTTTAGCAAGCCTACAAAGAAGACAGCGACCGTGCCCCGTACTCCACAACATACGGCATTCAGGGACCATAGGAAGTATGTAGAAGTTTTGGAAGGAAGAAGAAGCGTCCCAACGTCGTCGAACCCGCAACAGAAGACGACAACTAAACAGGTACCATTGAAACTCTATGAAAACCATGTTATTTTGAATAGGCTTAAGCATGCCATTGTTTTAGAAGATGAAACTATGTTAAATGGTGAAACAGTAACATCATTACTGAAAAAATCCAACCTCCAAGTTGTTTGTGTATCATCCCTATCCCCATATAAGATTGTACTATTTCTTGAGGATGACTTGAATGTGTTGGAGGCTTTGAGTACAAATTCGATCTTGAGAAAACAGTTTCAATGTGTGCGTAAATGGAATGATGATGAATGTTCAAAGGAAAGACTTGTATGGTTAGATTGCCATGGAATCCATCCAAAGTGTTGGAGTTTTGGTAATTTTTGCTTGATTGGAAGTAAATGGGGTAGAACAATACGGTTTGAGCATGTCAAACATGGTTTTAACAGCCTCACGTCGGTACGGATATTAGTTCGAACTAAGTATCATAAACGCATTGACGAGTGTGTACATGTACAATGGGAATCGGGCTCTTGTGATGTGTGGGTTAGAGAGATGGTAGATTATGATGGTAAAGTGGATGATGATCTATCCTTTGATAATCCCAGTGGAGAAGACCCAACTAACTGTGAAGAGGACAACCTATTATGTAATAAGGGTGATGGCCATATTGTGAATACTAATGTAAATGAAAAGATGCTTGATGATGTAGTAGGTGTTGAACGCACTAACTCACAGCAGCAGTCAAACACTGAGAAACATATTGAATTGAACAGAGCACTTGAAAGGGAAGCAATGGATAATATGACAAGTAAACACACTGATGAATTGGATATAATGGAGCTACATGTAATAAGGAAAGAGGGGGCTGTTGAGAATGGTGTAGGGATAGAAGTGCAAAAAGGGAGATATGGGTCAATGGACCAAGAAAACAGTGAAGAGGAAAATATGGGGCTAATAGGGCCACAAGATGCGAATTATGCAACTCAAGAATTAGATCCGAATGGGGAATATGATTCTCTTGATAGAGTGACTGTAAACTCAACTCAAGTAGGAGAAAGGGAGCAACTTGAACTCATTATGCAGGAGGATGAGACAAGAATTACACATTGTGCAAATGACAGGGACCCAAAAAACTCCATGGTAAATGAAAGATGTGACCCACTGATTAATGGGATTACTGCTGCTGCTCGAAGAGATCAAGAGGGAAGTACATGGTTCGATCCTATAGCAAGCTTGGAAGTAAATGTGTGCTTTTCCAGCCCAGTACATAATTTAATTGCAGCAGATAATGCTAATACTGGTCAGATGGAAAGTAGAGGTGAAACAAGTAGTAAAAGACCAAGAGGGAGGCCGAAGAGAATTCCTATAGCTGCAACAACTTGTCCTCCAACCTCAAGCACGAACTGTGAATTTCAACAAACATGGCATGCTGTCAAAAGGCTTGGAGTAGCCTCAAGTGATGATATGGCAGTCGTATCAAAGATCAGGAGATCAAGAAGACTCCTTCTCATGGAGCGAAGCCTTTCGTAGAAAGGTAGTGTTGAAAGTGTTTGGTGAATGTACTTTTATCATGAATCTATTATTTTGGAACATAAGAGGGTTGGGAAAAGGGGAAAAAAACACAACTATAAAGAACATGGTGAATAAACATAATGTTGGTTTCCTGGGATTGGTTGAATCAAAGCACCGACGGCCGATCAAAAGGAGATTAAAAAGAATTTGGGGGAGTGATGATTATGATTGGTGTGAATCTTTTGCAAATGAAAACCATGGGGGAGGTCTTATTGCAATCTGGGATCAAAGCTTCTTAGTTGCCTCAAGGAAGTCTGTGAATGCTAGATGGATTCTTATTGAAGGGTGCCTAAAAACGATTAATGTAGATGTTTGCATTGGGATTATCTACTGCCCAAATGATAGGAGAGGTAGACAAGAGCTATTTGATGAGCTGCAAGCTATGATACAAAATATAAACAAACCTATTCTTCTTCTTGGGGACTTCAATGTTGTACTCCATCCTGATGAAAGGATCGGTCCTTTTCGGTGTGATGCAAGCATACGAGATTTTGCAAGCTGGGTTCAAGGGCTAAGCTTAATTGATGTTCCTCTGCAGGGACTCAAATTCACATGGCGTAGGAATAATTCAAGAAGTAAGCTGGATAGGGTGCTATGTACTAATGAGTGGCTGATATGGTTTCCTAGGCTTAAACTGGAAGGTCTCCCTAGAAGTCTCTCTGATCATAACCCCTTAGTGCTAGCAACAGAGGATAGGAGAAACTGGGGACCTAAACCCTTTCGATCCTATGATGCGTGGTTCCTTAATCCTGAATTCAAAAATATTGTTGTCAATGAATGGAGGAATCTACCTGGAGTGCCTATTCATCTCAAGCTAAAGGCTCTTAAGGGGCCCTTGAGATCATGGAGTAAGGAGAACTTTGAAAACATTGATGAGAATATAAAGAAATTTGAGAATGTAGTGCATGAACTCGAAAGGAGGGAAGATAATAGACCTCTTAGCAATATAGAGAAGGCAAGACTAAAGGCAGCAGATTGTTACCTTCAATCTTGGATCATTAGGAGAGAAAGAATCTGGAGACAAAGAGCGAGGACCTATGGATTTCGATATAAAGATCTGAATACCAAATTCTTCCATGCTTCAACTATGCTTCGAAGGAGTCGAAATGAGATTGTTAGAATTTCTATCAACAACAGAATTGTCCAAGGGGTCACAAACATAAAAAACGAGATTAGAGACTACTTTGCAGAAAGATTTTCACAAGAACAAATGCCTTCCTTTGATATGGATATGAATGGTCATCCACAGCTTTCTCCTGATCAAGCAAGACAATTAGAAACAATTCCTACTAAGGAGGAAGTCAAACAAGCTGCTTGGGATTGTGGTATTGATAAAGCTCCAGGCTATGATGGATTCAACTTCAAATTTATTAGGGAGATGTGGGATACCATTGGTGATGAAATCTATGAGTTTGTAATCAAATTCCTTACCACAGGGGTCTCTTTGCGGGAGATCAACATTACTTGGGTTGCACTAATTCCAAAGAAATCTGATCCGCTTTCCATTGAAGACTATAGGCCAATCAGCATGGTGGGAGCGCTCTACAAAATTATATCCAAGCTCCTTGCTTCCCGTCTTAAGGAGGTCATTGCTCCCCTTATTGATGATTCTCAGTGTGCTTTTGTCAAAAACAGACAAATTTTAGATGGTGTCTTAGTGGCAAATGAATCAGTAAGATGGCTCAAGAAGAAAAAGATCCCAGGTGCGTTGCTGAAACTGGACTTTCAAAAAGCTTACGATTCTGTTAATTGGTCTTTTCTTAAACTTGTTATGTCGAAGCTGGGTTTTGGTAGTAAATGGATCTCTTGGATAATGAATTGCATCTCTTCAGCTTCCATGTCTATTCTCCTTAACGGCTCCCCTTTGGAGCCTTTTAAGCTTGAAAAGGGCTTAAGACAGGGTGATCCGCTTTCTCCATACCTTTTTATTTTGGTGAGTGAAGCGCTTGTATGGTTATTCAAAAAAGCGGAAGGCATTGGTATGATCAAACCAGTGCTCATTGGGCGAAATGAGGTAAGCCTTAAACACCTCCAATTCGCGGATGATACTCTTATCTTTGTTCCGAAAGATTCATTGTGCATTATAAATTATTTTAGAATTCTTGATGTTTTTGCTGTGATGTCTGGGCTTCAGTTGAATTACAGTAAATCATGCTTCATTAGCTGGAACACAGGAGATCATGAGTGGGCAAAGGAACTTGCAACCTCCATTGGATGTACTCATTCGAAGTGCCCTTTCTCTTACCTTGGAGTACCACTGGGTGATAATATGGCTAAATGCTCCGCTTGGAAACCGGTGATTGAGAAGATTCAGAATAAACTGAGTGCTTGGAAGGCGCGAACTCTCTCTAGAGCTGGTAAATTAACTCTAATCAAGAGTGTCCTTAATAGTTTACCTATACTTATGAGTCTTTTCAGGATGCCCAAGAGTGTTGCATTGCAAATCGTGAAGCTGCAAAGGAACTTCCTATGGGGTAACTCAAATGGGGATCAAAGATCAATACCTTGTGTGAAATGGGATGTCGTCGAATTACCAAAGGAAATGGGAGGGCTAGGAGTAGGTAACATTCTCTTCAAAAACTTGTGCCTTTTGTTTAAATGGTGGTGGAGGTACTCTGAAACAGATAATTCACTATGGAAACGCATTGTGCAGTCAGTCCATGATGTCTTGAGTTCAAAAGCTTCCTCTGAGGCTTTTAATAGTGTAAAATATGGAATATGGTCTCAACTGATGAGTGATGATAGAGAGACAACAAAGGTGAGATCGATTGTTGAGGAAGGCATGACTTTGAATGTTGGTAGAGGGAATTCTATACTTTTCTGGTTAGATAGATGGTGTGAGATTGGCCCCTTGAAAAATGAATTTCCAAGACTTTTTAGGCTTTCCTCCCAACAACTGTGCTTCATCAATGAAATGGGTAATTGGAGAGAAGGAAGATGGGTTTGGGACTTTGCATGGAACCGAAATCTTTACGATTGGGAGAATGATGATTTGATGAGATTGCAAGACATTATTAGGGGAAAATCCCCATGTGCAATAAGAGAAGACACAGTCTTGTGGAATGAGACGAACCAAGCAGGATACCCATTGCGAAGAGTTAGTGTAAAAACTCTTGAGGATACTTTGCCTGTGCTACCTAGGACGAGTATCAAGATGATATGGAGTAATCTTACCCCTCCTAGAGCTCAATTTGTTTTGTGGCTTGCTGCTTTGGAGAAACTGAAAACAGGAGACTTGCTATTGGATAAAGGGATTATTGACATCCATCATGCTATGTGCCCTTTCTGTATGACAATGGTTGAATCAAATTCTCACATTTTATTTTCTTGCAGATTCTCTTGGAATGTATGGATGAACATCCTCGATTGGTGGGGCTTTGAAGGAGTCCTTCACAATAACTGTAACTCTTTTATTGAACAATGGCAGGGCTTCAGGAGACGAGGTAGAGAAAGAAAAATGTGGCGGCTTACTCTTGGATGCACAATATGGTCACTTTGGTTCGAAAGGAACAGAGTCAAATTTGAAGCCCAAACGCCTCATATACTCAATTTGACAAACACCATCAAATCAAGGGTGCTTACTTGGTCAAAGGAGCTAATAGGAGTTCATGCTTGTATTCCTTATGGAGATCATGTTTGATCTTTGATTCTGTTCTATTGTACCATCATCATGGAGGGGAGACTGGCTTGCAGCATATATTCTTTTGTTGTGTGTTTTGGTGTGTATGTATTTGGGGAAAGAGCCTTGTTTTGCTCTTTGTTTTGGTTTGGTTTGTTTGTATATCTTTGTGCCCAGTCTTGTTTTGCTTTGGGCCTATGAGGTTTACTTGTTTTCTGTTACCCCTATGGATGTCATGATGGCATGGAGTTATGCTGTCCGGATTTTGAGAGGATCTAGGATGGTGTGTAAGGTGATAGAGGCTGGAGGGGTTTTTATTTTATTTTTTGGGTTTGGATACAATTAGCATAGACCACCCCTATGCGTTGTTGTGGTGGCCTGGTTCTTGGCCCCCAATTCCAATGGCTTTTTCCCCTCGCGGGGTTTTTTATGCCGGCGGTTTTGGGGCTTCCAAGCTCCAGTGTATCTTGTTATTCAGTTATATATAATTTCCTACTTCTAAAAAATATATATATATATATATATATATATATATATATATATATATATATATATATATATATATATATATATATATATATATATATATATATATATATATATATATATATATATATATATATATATATATATATATATATATATATATATATATATATTTTTGTCAAATAATTTGTATTATATACCAAAATGGGGAGAAACAGACAAAGGCACGGGCTGGAAATTAACTCCACCCGGGCAAACCAAAAACGCTAACACTCATACAAAAACCTGAGCATCAGCCCAAAAGAAAGAAGGTAAAACTACCTAGCTACAAGCATATCTACCATCCTACTGTTTACCCTCCCAGCAATTCTAAAAACTATACAGCTAATAACATCCTTCACATTGAAGGTATGGTTGTCAAAAATAGTTCTGTTCCTTTGCATCCAAATATTGTATATCATTTCCGTCCATAGCCCCACTATAAGCTTAGCTCTGTTCGTCTTCTTTCTGTTTATCTTATTCATCTGCAAAATCTCAGCTTGGAAGTTAGGAGCGTCAAGGCGATGCGGTAAGAAATGAAATAGACGCGCTCTGACTTCCTGCGTAAAGGGGCACTCAAAGAAAAGGTGATGAGCAGACTCCACTGTCCCAGTACACAAGGTGCATGAATTGTCGATGATACTTGACCATTTCTCCACCCGATCCCTAGTTGCCAACCGGTTCTGAACAGCGAGCCATGTTATGAACCTAGCACTTGGACTAGCCACATTCTTGACCATGATGTTCCCCCACGGGACCATAGGTACATCTGCTATGAGTTGGTCGTAGACTTTACCAATCCTGAATTTGCTGTCCTTTGTGATGTTATCCCACCCTCCAAGCTTCTCCACAATTTCTCTCTGTTTGATGATTTTCTTGAAAATCCATGAGGCATGAATGGAGACACACATCTCATGGATCTCTTGATCTTTCACATAGTAGCTGTGAACCCACTTGACCCAGAGATTCTCCTTTTTCTGCGCTAAATTCCAAAGGTGCTTTAGGATAGCAACTTTGTTCCAAATGTACATGTCTCGAAGGTTAAGGCCCCCTTTAGAGAAAGGAAGCACCATATTACTCCAAGGAACAGCAGCTTTACGCGAGATCCCCTCCTTCCCGGTCCAAATGAAAGATCTGCAGATGCTCTCTACCATCTTGATGAGCTTTTTCGGAAGACAAAAAATTTGGGCCCAAAAGTTTTGAATTCCCCCAATGACACTGCGAACCAACTGAATCCGACCTGCGTATGAGAGAAGACGGGAGGACCAGTAACTGATTCTACCAATGATTTTGTCTACCAAAGGCCTGCACTCTCTAGTGTTCAGCTTCTTGGAATGGAGTGGAACCCCTAGGTATCTGAAAGGGAACTCACCCTCTTCCATATGAAGATACTGCAGGATCTGATCTTTAGCTTGGGTATCAATACCAGACATATAAACGTTACTCTTAGATGCATTAGCTTCGAGACCCGATGCCTTGGAGAACTTGCTGAAGGTGAGCATTAAGCTTTGGATCGAGGAGACGTCGGCACGACAGAACATGAGAAGGTCATCTGCGAAGAGGAGGTGAGTGAGGTTCACTTTCTTACACCTGGGATGGTAGTGGAAAGCTGGATTGTCTTTCTGTTTGTACATCAACCTAGAAAGGTACTCCATAGCAATGGCGAAGAGGTAAGGAGAAATCGGATCACCCTGGCGCAAACCCTTCTTAGCTGCAAAAGGCTTAAGTGGCTTGCCATTCACGAGGATTGAGAAGGAGACCGTAGTGACACAAGCCCTTATCCATTCGACAAATCTAGGAGGAAATCCCATCTCATTCATAACCATAAAGAGGAAATCCCAGCTGATGGAGTCATAGGCCTTTCGAAGATCCATCTTAATCATACACCTTGAGCTATTATTCTTCTTGTCATACCCTTTGATGATCTCAGCTGCTAGGAGGATGTTGTCTGCCATTTGTCTCCCCGGAATGAAACCTGATTGAGCATGGTCAATAACCTTCCCTATCACCTTCTGGAGTCTGCCCGCGAGGATTCTAGAGATAATCTTGTAGACAACAGTACAGCAAGCTATGGGTCTGTAATCTCCCACTTTGTTTGCATTCTTGGATTTTGGGATAAGGGTAACTGAAGTGCAGTTGTAAGGAGGGAAGAGCATATTCTTATTAAAGAAATCTCTGACGGCGCTTTTCAGGTCCCCTTTTGTGATATCCCAAGTCTTCTTGAAGAAACAAGCATTGAAACCATCAATTCCTGGAGCTTTGTTATCATTCATTCCGAACAACGCTTCTTTAATTTCCCCTTCTTCCACATCTTGAATAAGCACCTGACTATCTTTCCTGTCTATCTGGGAGCCTTCTCTCATGATCTGTCTATCAATCACTTCAAGGTTTGTGTGTGCGGTACCCTGAAGATTTTGGTAGAATTGGAGGATCTCTTCATTTATCTCTTGCTCCGAGCTAATCCAGTTACCATTCTTGTCTTGTAATTCATAAATACTGTTAGTGGCCCTTCTCTCTTTGATGAAAGCATGGAAATAGGCTGAATTTTCATCCCCGTGTTTCATCCAATTGATTCTGGATTTTTGGTGCAAAGCTTTGTCTTCAATTTTCCTCCATTTTCTCACTTGGTTGACCGCATCTTTCTCAAGCTGGTGAAGATCTGTGCTTGTGGGGTTCATTTGCATATCAGTTTGGATGTTATCAAGAGTTTCCTCCCAGTGTTTGATTCTCTCCTTGATCCCTGCAAAATCCCTGTTATGAAGACTTTTGAGCCGGCTTTTAACATTGCTTAGCTTGTACCAAATTCTCTGAAGGCCTTCCCCTTTCACCTTGATCTTCCACGCTTCTTCAACTGTCTTAAGGAACTCACTGTGATCGCACAAATAATTGAAGAACCTGAAAGGTTTACCTTGATTCTGATCGTGCTTTGCGAGGTTTAGGATCAACGGGGTGTGGTCTGAGAACACGGGGTTTGCGTAGAGGACACTAGCATGGCTAAAATTTGTCAACCATTGGATGTTCCCTATTGCATGATCGATCTTTGTGTGGATGCGGTTGTCCCCTTTCTCCTTATTAGTCCAAGAGAACTCGTGACCTCTCTCTGGAATTGGGTGAAGCTCCCTACTCTCTAACCAATTCTGCATATCATTTGTCTCGTAGGAGGAGACTTGCGTTCCATTCTTCCTATGCGTGTCTCTGTAAATAGCATTAAAATCTCCAATATAGAGGCAAGCATCATGGGGGTCAATTTTCTCCAAATCCTTCCACATTTGTTTCCTATCTTTCACAGTATGTAGGCCATAAATGAACACAACATGAAAACTATCTTTCGAACTTATGGGGGTGATTTTTGTTACAATGAATTGTTGATGCGACTCAGACACCTCCAGCTTACATCTATCGAGTCTCCACCCGACCCATATTCTACCCTTTTCATGATTGGCATAGTTTGTGCACCATCCCCACTTGTTACCGAACAAATTCTGAATTTTCTTTGCTTTCGGTTCTTTAATTTTACTCTCCAAGATACCTACTATACTAACATTATTGTTTCCAAGGAAATTACGCACTTCCTTGGCTTTAATGGGGCTATTCATGCCCCTCACATTCCACGCCACAATGATCATTGAATGGAGGGAATTAGAGGGTTCCCGTCCCTGTCATTTGCTTGATTTCCTTCATGTTCCCTATCGTACTCTGTTAGCACTCCAAAGGCTGTGTCAAGACAGCCTACTGCTGCTGCTGTGTCAAGGCAGCCTACTGCTGCTGCTGTGTCGTTCTCCTTGCAGCTGTCAGCTTGTTGGACAGTCTTTCGTGCCCCTTTTTTGTAGCTGATTTTGGTCCAGCCACTTCCGGTGTCAACCTCAGAGCCCACTGTCTCCTTGTGCGCATTAGCAGCCCCTTCGAGCACCCCTTCATCCCCTAAACTCTGCTGTCCAGTGGAGTGGATACCCTGCTGACTCGTGGAGCCCTGCTGTCCAGTGGAGTAATTACCCTCCTCATGACCAACTTTATCTTGTGAAGCATCAAGTTTAGCTCGTAATTGTTCTACCCCTGTGACACCTTGAATTATCTTAGCCAGTGTACTCGGAATCCAAATACCCTTTACTCCCTTGCCTTCTACATTTCCCGTCTGTTTGTTTTGGTCCTGCTTTACTTCGCTATCTTCTTTGCATTCATGACCCACTTTATTACATTTCCTACAATAATAGGGGCGCCACTCTGGTATTGCTTTTTGTGTGAATTCCCTCCCTGTGTTATCCCGAACTTTGATCTCTTTTACAAACTCCTGTGTGATATCTACCTCTACCAAGACTCTAGCATATGAAACTTTTAATTGCTTCGCAGTACAGTCATCCGCTATAATAGGAACCCCCACAGCACTAACAATTCTACTTAGGGACTCAACTCCCCAACAATGAAGAGGAAGGCTAGGTAACCTCACCCATACGGGAATAACTCGCAAGATCTCCTCCTTAAAATCAAAGTTACTACTCCATTTCTTCACTATCATGGGTGCTTTGTTCAAGAAATAAGGGCCACCTTCTAACACTTTCAAGCACTCATCCTCTGAATTAAACCTTAGGATAAGATATCCATCTTCATGGGCATGAATTATAGGCATATTGACATTCGTCCAGTGCTTACGTATGTATCCCCTAATAATATCAACAGAAACATATCCACCAACAACATATACCACAATAGCTCTTTCCCAAATATTCATCATATCAACTACATCATTAGCCTCAATTTGAACAATTTGTGCACCATTTTCAATCAACGGGGGAATAAATTTAAGGGGCAATCCCAAAGGTGAAGATGGGGTTGTTACCTTATCTCTCCATGAGGCCAATGGAGTAGGTTGTTGAGGGTGTTCACTGAAGTCTCCTGCTGCAGCTTTGATTAGAGGAGGAAATTCCTCTTGTGTGCTTTCGTTCTGCCCAGACTTTGCTTGCCTCTGTTGGCCCTCAAAGCGTTCTTGCATCTCGAGTAATTGGGCTTTCATAGCTGCCAATTCCTCCTGTAATTCCACTTCTTTCTGCTGTACGGGTGTCCCTTTTGGCACTTCATCCTTCTCAATTGCATTTTCATCATGTTCAGTTTCAATTTCAATGGAGTTTTGTCGGCAATTTCAACTCCCCTTCCGCCCTAATTTCTAGCTTTCCACCACTACTTCTTGTTACCATATTAGAACCTCTCGAGTCCTCCCCTATTCCACGTCCTCGTCCTCGCACACCCCTTCCACCGCGCATTCCGTCGGTGCCGTTACCGGAAACAGAAGCAAACCGCCAGCTATGCGCCCAGCCGTTGGCAGGTCATTCTCTCTCTAGGATGTGTTTTTTATATATATATATTTTCCTTCTTTTATATATATATATATATATATATATATATATATATATATATATATATATATATATATATATATATATATATATATATATAACACTTAAATGAAATTAAATGACAATTTATAAACTTACGCATTCAACAAAGCTTTGAATTTCATGTTGCGAGGCAAGACATGTCCATGATTTAGTGAGTCGAAGACGTGCACCATATTCGTCATCGGACATATGACCAAAAGCATCCAATGCACACTACAAAAACCACGATTTTTAATCAACAAGATAGAGAATCGGTGAACATAAGTAAATTCAAAATATAAGTTCAATTTAATTCAATAATAAAACTAATCACCTTTCATAGTATGGGGCCAGAATGAACGTGTTTAGATTCTAATGAAAGTTTCAGAGCACGTTCAACGTATGCTTTGACGTCATCTATATCAGTCTGACTTTTATCACCATTAATAGACTCAAGATCAAGCCATCCAAATTTTATTGGAGGTTCGAGGCAATTCAACTCCTCGTAAGTCCCACTAAACTCACGAATAAGAAAATTTTGTCAGTCATTCGATTATTAAAACAATTAAACAATAAAACCTAAATTGTAAGATAAGAACATCAGATACATCATGTAGACATGGATAAGGGCGATATTCAACATCTCCCCTCGCAAGAATTGCCCAATGTCACTAGGACCAATAATGACGCTAGGCTCCTCGGTAAAGCAAATTATTCCGTGCTTAGGGGTAGAATAAGTGGGTCCTCCTCACGCATTTGAGATGCACCCTTGTGCAGCCATAGACAATCTGAAGAGAGAACTTTAAGCTCCTCATCAGTCAAGATTGGAGTGATTGTCACCGACAATGAGGAACCGATCTCTCTCTTAGAGCCCTTTGAACTCTTTTCCTATTTCATTTTGTATAATTAAATTAGTGTAATTACTCACGCAATTGAAATAATAAAAACAAATAAGATAATACAAAAGATTATTACGTTGGCTGTGAGTCGGATCGAAGCATATGGCCATGTGACGAAACTACCTTGGGCGTCCGATAAATTCTCAAGGGTCATTTCTGGCATTGGAACCGGAAGTGAGAAATCTTCGAACCCTTTACGATAGTTTCTACCATCACACTAATGTGGCCACTTGTAACAGGCATTGAATGCACTGTTTGGCCACTTGGGTTGGCTGCGCCACAGCGAATGCAACCTCAGTTAAGTCGCCACCACGAGCAACGCCTAACTGAGGCAACAAAAGAGAGCAAGGAGTCACCTCCTAAAAATTTTGTCGTTTAGTATAATTAACATCATAATAAATTATTAAAACACGTTGCAATTTAAATAAATACGCGCTTATATATTTAAAAGGGATATTCTACCTGGTAAACACCAGGTATAACGAAATTCACAAACTAGCTATTCTTGTTTGCAATTCTACCAAATAGCACTCAACTTATGCAAAATCATCTGCCATAGCGTTATTAGCCTAAAAACGTTAGATTTTCCGTTAAGTGATGAATTTACATAATATAGTGTCAACACTTAAAAAAACATTTTGCATAAGTTGAGTGCTATTTGGTAGAATTGCAAACAAGAATAGCTAGTTTGTGAATTTCATTATACCTGGTGCTTACCAGGTAGAATATCCCTAAGAAATAAAACAAGGGCAATTATGTAAATTCACCACTTAACGGAAAATCTAACGTTTTTAGGTTAATAACGCTACGGCAGATGATTTTGCATAAGTTGAGTGCTATTTGGTAGAATTGCAAACAAGAATAGCTAGTTTGTGAATTTCGTTATACCTGGTGCTTACCAGGTAGAATATCCCTATTTAAAAATTATATGTACCTTTACCACTGGCTTAGGCACTACAAACAATGTTGCTTCTAGCCACACTTAATTAAGTGTGGTAAATTATTGGAAGCTCTTATGGGTAGAACAACTTTAGCCACACTTAATAAGTGTGGAGACAATAACGTCACTTATAAATGTGGGGAAAAACTAGTTTAGAAAATAAAAATATAGTAATTAAATGTAACCACACATATAAGGGTGGAGAAAGAATCATACAAATAGCCACACATATAAGTGTGACTATAGACCAATTAAGAAATTTGAAAGACATTTAAAAACCTAATTTTAAAACTTTGAAAAAAAAACAATGTTTTAAAAGCTTACTTGCGCGCCGAAATCAATAATTATAATAATACTGATAATAATGATAATAATGATAATAATAATAATAATAATAATAATAATAATAATAATAATAATAATAATAATAATATTGATTAACGACTAATATTTTTACAAATAAAGAATTGAGATACAAGTCATTAGATAATAAGTATAATAGCCTTGTAAAATATATCACGAAATACCTCTTGGTCTGGTGGCTGAAGTGGTGTGCTTTCGAACTTGAGGTCTCAAGTTCGAATACTGCTAGGCGCATGATTGTGGAGATAGGAGTTGGCACGCATGGATGGCAGCGCAGGCCTGCGTGGCTCCATGTGGGTCTATACCGACTAACCCAAGACATTCGGAATTAATACTCTAAATTTCAACAGCTATAAATAGGCTTTTTTGGCATAATGTGTGTGGAAACGATAAAGAAAAAAAATCACTAATACTAATTTCCCCTTACTTATAAGTGTGGAGATGTACCAATACTTATAAGTGTTACTAGAGATGCATTTTACCACACTTATAAGTGTAACCCAATTATGAATTAACCACACTTATTATGTGTGGGCAATATTTCCCCCACACATCCATAGCCACACTTATTTAAGTGTGGGGAAATATTTTAGGCACACATATATGTGTGGCTACGTGCATTTTTAAGTGTGGCTATATGCAACATATTTTGTAGTGAGGTGTGTTGATTCCGGAACCTGAGTAATGGAGTTCATGGTCTCCGGCGTGGGATTGTGTGGCTCGGGTGTGCTACGGGTATGAATGGGTTGGTGTGCTACGGGGGTAACGGGCTCGGGCGATGGCTCCACCAAAGCCTTAGGATCCCCATGTTGACTTTGCTGGTCCTCGACAATCATATTTGCCAAGTCAACATTGGGTGCTCCTATCTTTTGCAACAGCGATGCCACCTTGTCGAGAAAGTCCTTTGTCACTTTTGCTGTTACATCGGCTGTGACAGTTGCTGTGACATCGGCTGTGACTTCGGCGAAAAATTGAAAAGGATAAGCAAAAAAATAAAAAAAATCAATAAATAAAACGTTTTTGAAACTTTATCCCAAAATAAGCACTTTTTCTTCTAAGCTTAGGTTCGGACCGGTTCGCTGTTACTAACAGCGAACAAACTGAAAAACAGCCATAAACTTGTTCGCTGTTACTAACAGCGAACAAAATAAATTGGTCAAATAAAAGTCAATCTCAAATTATGTAGGATAAATTTAAAAAAAAATAATAATGGAGATGTTCACTGTTATTAACAGCGAATAAACACCATCTCCCACCTGATTCATCGTTGCATCATCATCAATTCATTTGTAATTCTTCAAAACGTCAATAATGGAGATTTTTGCCTCTCCTAATTACAATCATTCCAATTCCAATCATAATTACAAAACCCATGATAATTTCAAGTCTAAATCTTTCAATGATCGACCCAAAAGTATTCTAAAACAATCGCCATTACATACACCCAACTAATCTAAACCCTAAAAATAATTCCAATTCCAATTCCAATTCCGATTCCGATTTTTTGACCAAACATCAGAAATTTGCGAAATCGAAACTAAGGGTATCCATAAATTTGTCGGATAATGAAATTTCTTTAGGGAGAAGTAGAAGAATTGGAGTTTTCGAAGAAGGGAAAAGGATTGATGATGATAATGGAAATAGAAGATCAGTGGTTGATGTATTGAGGGAATTGGATGCAAATATATTAGCACTTCAAGATGTAAAAGCAGAGGAAGAAAGGGGAATGGAACGATGAATTGATGACGGAACGATGAATCATTCAATGATGGAACGTTTGGAGGAATGTGTTTGTTCGCTGTTAATAACAGCGAACATCTCCATTATTTTTTTTAAAAAATTTATCCTACATAATTTGAGATTGACTTTTATTTGACCAATTTATTTTGTTCGCTGTTAATAACAGCGAACAAGTTTATGGCTGTTTTTCAGTTTGTTCGCTGTTAGTAACAGCGAACCGGTCCGAACTTAAGCTTAGGAGAAAAAGTGCTTATTTTGGGATAAAGTTTCAAAAACGTTTTATTTATTGATTTTTTTTATTTTTTTGCTTATCCTTTTCAATTTTTCGACTTCGGTTGTGATTTTTTCCTTGAGTCGTTTCTTTACTTCATCAAGCGATGGCATCGTTCTAGATTGAGTAGTAACGCACTGTTTGCCGAATGCCTTCCTTACGCCCACGCGGACGCCTCCTTTGCCGACTACCCGCCCTTGATGGTCTTTCCCTAATACCATATGCAATGCATCAACATTGCCTCTTTGGGTGAACTCTCCCGTAGCTTCTTTTTCCTTCCAGCCCATCTGTTCAAATAAAAACGATCAATTAGTTTAAGTACATAACAAATCAAGAATATACTTAAATGATACGAAAACTCACCACAACATCCGCAATCTTCTTCGTTCCCGGATCAGAAATGGTAAATTTACCACTTTCATCTCGAGCATGAAGCCCTAATACAACTAAACTTTTTCACTACTCATCTTCTTCTTACTGACCTTTTCCTTGCTACTACCACCAACTTCATCAGTTCTTTCTCTTTTCTTACTCCCCTTAACCTGCGCTCACAACTCCGGACGAATACCCTTACATTCAAAGTAATCTCGCACGGCCTTATTATCCTTTGTCTTACCCGGAATGTTCATGAGAGTCCCGAGTATGGCATCGCATACATTTTTCTCTATATGCATAACGTCAAGACAATGCCTAACGTATAGATCTCTCCAATATGGAAGCGTCCAAAATGTAGAAACACTTAGAGAGAATGAACTGCAACAAGAGGGGGGGTGAATTGTTGTTGTTGCCTTTAGAGTATTTTTGCCCTATTTTCTTGCGGAATTCGAATAATAAAAATACTCAAAGCAAATTAAAGAAAACTAAAAAGAACACAAGAATTTAACGTGAGAAAAAGCCACGACCCTCTAGGGATTTCACTTCTCTTATTAATTTTATGTAAATATAATTCTCTATTACATAAAACTAATTCTCCTTCTCTTCTCTTCTCTCTTCTCTTTCTCTTTCTTTTTTCTCGGTTCTCCTTCTCATTCTCTTTTTCTCTCTTCTCCTTCTCTTTCTCTTCTCTCAATTCCCCTTAGACTTACCCAAGAATAATTACAAATTCTCTCAAAAACCCGTACAAAATAAATTCCCTAAAATGGATGAACAAAACAAGATTTGCACAAAGAAATAATCTTGGAATTAATAAGCTATTAAAAACATTCAAGATTTCCTTTTCTTGATATTTGGATCTCACGAAAATAACTTGGGCACAAAAATATTTTTCGGAAATATTTTCTCTCTTGATTGATCACCAAATTGTGCCGGTTTGCAAAAAGCATTTAAATACCTTTTTAGATCTTGTTATGCCATAATCCCATAATCCTAAGATGTGGGAGTAGTGGGCAATTAACGTGGGTTAATGGGTAAGAGACTTGGTGGTTACTCCAAGTCTTCCCTTGTCTTCTAGCTAAAAATAGACAAGACCTAATTTTAGAAATCTAATTTAAGATTTAAATTAAAAGTTGGTTATTTTAATTTAAGATCTAGTTTTTAATTAATTCCAACTTAACTACCTTGTGCATTCTAGATTTATTCACCCGTACAACAAAAATAAAAAGAAAAATAAAACTAAAATTATTTTCTTAATTAAATTCGTTGAATCCTTCTCTGACCGTTGATATGGGAACACTGCACTGTCTCTGAATTACAAATCTTCGAAATTGACTTGATCTTGAAACAGTAAAGTAGTAACGCCCTTTTCAACTTCTAATGGTTCCATCAACGACCTTTTAAGGATCGGATATATAACCTACCACAATAATCTCAAAACGTAATATGTTTGTTTATAAATGATTATGTTATCATCAAAACCAAATGGGCCAACAAATTCCCCCTTTTTGATGATGACAAACTTTATAAACAAACTTAATAAAAGATAGAGTAAAACATATAATATGAACATGCTAGAGATTAACACACGTTCAACCAAATCTAGTAAATTAAATCGTCACAAATAATTTACTAAACTCTAAAGCAATCATATTACTCTAATAATTAAATTTTAAAACTTTTTTTTTCTTTTTTCGAAAATCATGTGGTTAAACATGACTTAAGTTTTTAAAATTAAAACAAGACAAAACATAAACATAAATAACAAAAACTTATAAATAAATTAAGCAAATTATAAATTAAGAAACAAAAAAACATAAAAATAAGAAACACAACAATCTAAGTACCTCAAAATATTATGAGTTGTAAGAATCAAAGGTAAAAAAAAGTGATATCCAATAATTCGTATCAAGCAACAATTAATCACTTTATCCCATATAAAGCAAACAAAATATTAGTAAACCAAACCATAATTATGATTAGCCTAATAAATCAAACAATACATGGTCAATTAAATAAACAGAAACCTATATCATAAACTAAGAACATTTTAAAAGTTTTAAAACAAACTAAAGTCTTAAAGTCTTAGATTTAGAAGACAAACAAAGAACCAATTAATCACAAGAATAAGTGAAAACGTAAGTGTTCACAAGCATCAATTTAAGTTTGTTTGCCTTCTTCCCCCTTTTGACATCAATCAAAAAGTAGGGGTATATATCAATCCACAACTCTAAGGCAAGCGTTAGACAAATTTAGATAGTAAGCAGCAAACTAAGAAAGCAAATGTCAAACATAAATCAAGATATGCACACATTCAAACATCATAGACCATAAAGGGTAGAGAATAAAGATAATATGAAGGAGTAAACGATTTGGTTAGTAGCATAAACATAACATAATTGTCTTGTACCCCAGTAGGTACACAAATGAAAGCAAAAAAAAATTGTTTAAAGATTACAAATAAAGTGGCCAACAAACATTAATTTAAATTTTAGAGCAGAAACAGGAGGGATCAGGCAGCAGTCTCCTCATCTACAAATTCTGTCTGCACTTCCACAGTGTCGAGCTTCGCTCCAAGACGGGACTCCATCTGGGACAGCTGCTCTTCAAGAGTGGAGAGTAAGGCACGAACTTCATTTTGGAAAGCGCATAATTGAGACTGCAAGGAATCAAATTTGGTAAGGATAAGATCAATTGGAGTAGGAGGAAATGGTGAGGAATCCCTATCAAAACCAGTAGGCGTTGGTGAAGTGGGAATTGGTGATGGTGGTGATGATAGAATGTGGAATGGTGTGGGTGATTCTGGTTTTGGTGATGGAGGGGTTGGAGAAGTTATATCATCATGTTGGCTCGAGGAACTTTTGGAAGCTAACCTTCTGCTCTTCCTAGGTGAGAGCACGGAAGGTTTCTTGATTTTCTTTAGAGGCACATGAAGGTCCTCATCCTCTTCCTGTTCTACTTCTTCTTCTCCCTCAACCTGTTCCCCCTTACTAACAGGTTCCCCCTGACTCAATGTTTCCCCTTGTTCCTGTTCTGTCCCTGTCTCAGTAGTGGTAGTGGGAACAGTTTCCTGATCTTCCTTTTCTACATTCTCCCCTTCTACTTCAGTTTCACCTTCCTCTTGTTCCTCATCAGAACTCACATACTCAACATCTTCTTCAACATCCTCTAGAATTCCATTTTCATTTAATGTAAGATGCAAGTTGTTAAGACACCTAGCACCTATTTTGTTATTAGCACTTGATAAGTGCAATTATTTGCACTAATCGTTTATATTTTTATGCTCCTTTGCGGTGTTTTGAAGGCGATTCGGGGTCATTTCGTTCGGTTTCACTCTATTTCGATGTCTCATGGTCTAAGTATGGGAAAACGGGTGAATTATGGTATTTTGAGTTGTTTTTGTGGGTGTTCGGTGTTAATCTTGTATACATTGCTCAAAGAACGTATCAAGCTATCAATTTTGTCAAGCCATGAGGAGTAAAAGAGCAAAAGAGTAGGAAGTGTTGTTATTTTGAGGTGAAATTTGATACATGTCTACTCTTTTGGCCATAACTTTTGATAGGAATATCGTATTAATGCAAGGTTTGCGGCATTGGAAACTAGACTTAAAGAGCTTTCCAACGGTATATTATATGTCCAATTTCGACAACCGAGCAAGAAATGGCGATCGTTTGAAGTTGCTGCAGTTTTCCAGTCCTAACCGCCGAGTCGGCGATTCTGTCCTGTTATGGGCAGCCGACTCGGCTGAATGCTTCTGTTTTTGCACGGGAATTTTGATAATTAGTCTTTTGATTGGGCTTAGGGTTAAATTGTCTCATTAGTATAAATAGCATCTTAATGACTGATTAGGGTTTCCTCTTCCTTTTTCTTACTCTTAGTTTAGTTTTGTCCTCTAGTTTTCATGAATTAGTTTTTTTTAATTACTCTTAGCATTAGATTTAAATTATTGTTCTTCAATCTAGCCTTTGAGACTTAATCATCCTTCAAGTTTGTAAGTTTTTCTTTAGTCTTTCAACTTCCTTTGTTCTTAATCCACTGTATTAATTTAAGTTTTCTTTGTTAGATTTTAAATAGCTGTTCTTTAATCTTCCTTTAATACTAGAGTTAATTTATTCATTATCATTGTTGATTAGTTTTTATTGTTATTGTTATTAAGTTTTTCATCATTGCTCGTTTTAGTTTAACTCTTAATTCATTGTCATTCATGTTTAGCATTGCATTTGAAGTAATACTTATTGCATTCACCATGTCTAGTGAGTAGATCCATTTTCTAGGGTTAGGGTTTGAACCTATTAGTTAAGTATGAATTGATTCTTGGATGTGTCTATGAAACTATGGATTAAAGTGATTAAATTGTGCTAATTAACCCTAAATTAAATATGCTTTGTCGAACCATTCAATAGAACTAGCGTGTGAGATTGGGATCGCCTTTGCTTTAGGGTAAACTTTAGTTAAATTCTTATTAATTCTTTCAATAAAGTTAACGCGTGAGAATTGACTTAATAGGGTCTAAATCTAATAGTTAATCAACAGAGCGAGAGTTTGAGATTAACAAGATCAAGTTTAATCACACAATTAATCCTACACTTCATAGACACTAATGAGAATTGGATCATGCAAGACTTTAGGGGATGCCCGACACCCTAGGTTTCATCATCATATAGCTTATATGCACTTTAATTATCGCATTTATAGTTGTTAGTTCACAACCAATCAACCTTTTTGTCCCTAAGCAATATAATCAATCGAAATTACCAAGTTTCTTGTCCTAGCTTCCTTGTGTTCGACCCGCGACTACACGTACACCGTGCGCTTGCGGTTAAATAAAATTTGCACATCAAGTTTTTGGCGCCGTTGCCGGGGAAGCGACAGATAATTAATTTGTTAATTTCTATTGCATATATTGCTTTCTTGTGATTTTTTTTTTTTTATGTTTTACATCTTTATCCATGGCTATATTTTCTTTTCCGCAATATGAAGGTGAGAAATTTCACACATATTTCTCTAGATTTCAAGATCATGTGGAATACTTGGCTTCTTGTGGTTACAGTTTTTACTATGAGGATTTAGGCCATGTGATATTAGAGGGGTTGAACCCCGAGTCTTGGAGTCTAGCCAACTATATTGGTGATGGTCAAATACTTGACATGGATGACGGTTATCGTTGGGATTTTTTTTGCAATATGTATGCTCAGTGTTTGCAGGATGAAAAACGTCAGGAGTCTCTTTCTAGACAATTATCAACAATGATCGAGGAAATAACAATATGGAACGAACAATTGGCTGAGCGATCAGCTAGTCTTGCTCATAATCAAGTAATTCTCGATCAAATGGTAATGGACAATGAGAAAACCAGTGGTGCAACAATTGAGCTTGATGATGCCCTTTCTTCAAAGGGTAATGTGGGTGAGTTACACTTTCCAATGGAACAGGCTCATAACTTTAATAACTCTTACTTGCCTATTGATTTATCTTGTGATAGCTCATTTATTGATGATGAGGAAGTAGGGTCTTTAGCGTCTTATGCTATTGAGTCTTATGATATTACTTCTTATGATTGCGTCCCCCCATCTCCCCTCATTCATTCACCACCCATTGAGCATAAGTCCACCATTGACCATCCCAACCTCGTTAATGAGGAATGTCATGCCAAGTCTATTTGGGAAAGTGAACTAGATGCACTTGAGAAAATGTTAGAGGGTAACGGAGTCTATGATGAAGAAACTTTAGCAGTGGTTAACTCTTTTGATATTAAGTTTCTTCATCTCAAGACTTCTTCGTGTCTTGAATTATTTTTGGCCGAGGAAGAAAAGTCTCTTATAGTTGCATCTCCACCTTTAATTCATAAGAGTACTATAGAGTTTGTTGATTCTGATTTTATTCCTAATAATTATGTTATTGACAAACTCTCCTGTTATAGTCTCTTTGACCATGATCCATATGTGCTAAATTGTATTAATGTGCATGATTTTCCTAAATGTGCAGCTAGACTGTTTGACAAGTTGAAAAGGGCTCTCACCTTTATTTTTGCAGTTGTTTTTCTTTCGAACTACCTCAATCAAGTTGGTTTAAATTTTTCAGAGGAGTTCGATAAGATGCTAAGAGCTTTGTCGATGTCTAATCTTGAGCACTACAGTCGAGCTATAGACGTTAAACATAGCGCTTGCGGGTGGCAACCCGTACTTTTAGTTACTTCTTATTTTTGATTTATTTCTTTTCCTTTTAGACTTCCCCTATCCATATGTTTTTGTTTTTCATGGTTTGTTCCCTTGCTTCACTGTTAAGCATTGAGGACAATGCTTTCGATAAACATGGAGTGGAGTCTACATCTGTTAGCTGTAGTTTTTCTTTTTGTTTTCTTAGATTAGTTTTTTTTTTTTTTTTTTATTTTGTCTTTTATTTACTGTCTTTTACTTTCTGTTCAAAAAAAAGAGAAAAAAAAAAACGAAAAAAAAATTGTAAAAACAAAAGAAAAAAAAAAACGATAATGAGAGTGCTAGCCATAACCTGTGAAGGAGGACTAGGCAAAAGGAGAGTGAGTGTGCTTCAATCGACATCTACCTACATCCTTTGCCATGGCGTTCGCAGGTATACTTCTTTTCCTATCTTTATCTTCTATCTATTTCTAGCTCCACTAAATTGTCCCACCTTAACCCACCTAGCCATCATCACTTAGACTCTCGCATATCATTTTATACTAACCACTGCATGTTATTTGAGCTACAAATTTTTAACCTACATAAGCCCCCATCCTCTTTTGTCCAGATTAGTTCTTGGATTGCGAGATCCAAGAGCTCCATTATTTGAGCCATACTGTTTGGAGTTTGGGTGTTTTTGTTTGGTTTCATCTTGTTGTGGTTGTGTTGATGTTGTGTGGATGTTTGTTTTGGGTTGGGTATGAGGTCGACAAGGGGTTTGGGATTTATATGGACCTAAGTGAAATCAATTTTTTTGAGAGATAAGGAGACTAAGATAGGAAGCCTCTTTCTTTTGGGGAGTTATAAGGAGAGCCGGTGTTCATGTCTTAAGAGGTAATGATGCAACTGATGGTGCTATCCCAGTTCATCATTGGAGTATTCTAGTTAGCTATGCATTCTTTTCCGTGCTTTGATCTGCTATTGCTACTCATTTTCTCTTTGTGCTTCATTTGTGTACAATCTTAGCTTCATGTTTATATTGTATCATTGCTTTTGTTTTGCTAAGTTTGTACATGCTATTCATTAGAAAAAGGGAAACATGTTTCAAAAGAGATAAGCCCGCTAGGTTGAAAACCCGCAAGGGCGACCTAGGCAAAAGAGCGGCATAAGTGGGTGAGCAATGTGAAATTTGAAAAAAAATGAAAGAGTGGCTAGGACGAAAACCCGAATTGAGTTCCTAGGCAAAATGAGAGAAAAAGAGAGAAATTTCATTGTAATATCTTTTCTCATTTGTGCTTGAATTTGGAGAACGCTTTTTTTACCTTGCTTTAGTTCTTTTCAACCTTGATTTGCTCGAGGACTAGCAAAGGTTAAACATGGAGTGGTTTGATAAGTGCAATTATTTGCACTAATCGTTTATATTTTTATGCTCCTTTGCGGTGTTTTGAAGGCGATTCGGGGTCATTTCGTTCGGTTTCACTCTATTTCGATGTCTCATGGTCTAAGTATGGGAAAACGGGTGAATTATGGTATTTTGAGTTGTTTTTGTGGGTGTTCGGTGTTAATCTTGTATACATTGCTCAAAGAACGTATCAAGCTATCAATTTTGTCAAGCCATGAGGAGTAAAAGAGCAAAAGAGTAGGAAGTGTTGTTATTTTGAGGTGAAATTTGATACATGTCTACTCTTTTGGCCATAACTTTTGATAGGAATATCGTATTAATGCAAGGTTTGCGGCATTGGAAACTAGACTTAAAGAGCTTTCCAACGGTATATTATATGTCCAATTTCGACAACCGAGCAAGAAATGGCGATCGTTTGAAGTTGCTGCAGTTTTCCAGTCCTAACCGCCGAGTCGGCGATTCTGTCCTGTTATGGGCAGCCGACTCGGCTGAATGCTTCTGTTTTTGCACGGGAATTTTGATAATTAGTCTTTTGATTGGGCTTAGGGTTAAATTGTCTCATTAGTATAAATAGCATCTTAATGACTGATTAGGGTTTCCTCTTCCTTTTTCTTACTCTTAGTTTAGTTTTGTCCTCTAGTTTTCATGAATTAGTTTTTTTTAATTACTCTTAGCATTAGATTTAAATTATTGTTCTTCAATCTAGCCTTTGAGACTTAATCATCCTTCAAGTTTGTAAGTTTTTCTTTAGTCTTTCAACTTCCTTTGTTCTTAATCCACTGTATTAATTTAAGTTTTCTTTGTTAGATTTTAAATAGCTGTTCTTTAATCTTCCTTTAATACTAGAGTTAATTTATTCATTATCATTGTTGATTAGTTTTTATTGTTATTGTTATTAAGTTTTTCATCATTGCTCGTTTTAGTTTAACTCTTAATTCATTGTCATTCATGTTTAGCATTGCATTTGAAGTAATACTTATTGCATTCACCATGTCTAGTGAGTAGATCCATTTTCTAGGGTTAGGGTTTGAACCTATTAGTTAAGTATGAATTGATTCTTGGATGTGTCTATGAAACTATGGATTAAAGTGATTAAATTGTGCTAATTAACCCTAAATTAAATATGCTTTGTCGAACCATTCAATAGAACTAGCGTGTGAGATTGGGATCGCCTTTGCTTTAGGGTAAACTTTAGTTAAATTCTTATTAATTCTTTCAATAAAGTTAACGCGTGAGAATTGACTTAATAGGGTCTAAATCTAATAGTTAATCAACAGAGCGAGAGTTTGAGATTAACAAGATCAAGTTTAATCACACAATTAATCCTACACTTCATAGACACTAATGAGAATTGGATCATGCAAGACTTTAGGGGATGCCCGACACCCTAGGTTTCATCATCATATAGCTTATATGCACTTTAATTATCGCATTTATAGTTGTTAGTTCACAACCAATCAACCTTTTTGTCCCTAAGCAATATAATCAATCGAAATTACCAAGTTTCTTGTCCTAGCTTCCTTGTGTTCGACCCGCGACTACACGTACACCGTGCGCTTGCGGTTAAATAAAATTTGCACATCAGCACTCATTGGAAATTCTAGGCCTTCAAGAGGCACACCAAACTTCTTAAATATATGGGTTAACAAGCCACCATATCCAATCATTGTTTTCTTTTCAATACAATCGACCAAGTGTGATATCATCAAAGATGGAAAATTGAGTTTTATATGATTTGCTAAACAGTAAATCAAAGTAGCATCTCTTAAATTCACTTCACTACGTTTCGACCTCCGAGGGAAGATAAACCTCCTAGCAATGTTATACAATAATTTATGAAGTGGAGAAAGAGAATTGTGACTAAATCGTTTCTTGTCATTTATCCCTAAAAACTTCAGCACTGTTTTTTCATTAATGCCTGAAAAAACTATCTTTGATCCAATATAATAAGTATCGAATCCTACTGCAGGTACTCCAAACCATTCACCTAACATTAAGCTATTAAACTCAATTTTAATCTCCTTCACAGTACTTGAACACACGCCATTGTCAATCGAAAAATTACTGATAAATTCTCGCATCAAATACGGATAAATTGAATTGCAAGACAAGTCATTCATAAGCATCTCCCATCCTTGATTACTCAAGATCGCATGCAATTGAGGGAAAGAATTAGATTCATACTAGTACTTGTCGAGTCCAAAACCAACGGACATCTCTTTGGATATTTCTTCAGCACTATCAGGGTCCACTTGCTTGGCCCTTTTGACTGGTCTACTTGATGAAGTTCCTTTTGAGTGGGTTTTCTTCGTGCCTCCTTGCATGGTTTTAGGAGTGGTTGATCTTTGGCGTTTTTGAGAAGAGGACTGTGGAATTTCAGTGGGTGAAGGATGAATTACCTGTAAAGGCTCGGGTTGGACGAATTTAGGGCTTTTCCCTTTGCTCAATGATGATAATCTTGGCGATTTCATGGTTGTTGGTAGGGATGAAGGAAAGAATTTGAGAGAGGTAAGAATAAGGCTTTGACGGTTTTGATGAGATAAAGAGGGAGTTGTACTTTGGTAATAATGGTAAGTGTGATGGATGTGACATGAGGAGTGGGTTATAAAGGGTTGAAGGGACGGTTATCAAAAAGTAGTACAACTTCTTAAATTCGGTTTTAGCGTGTGAACCGAGTTGGGTAACGAAGGGTTTGCGTGTAAGTTCGTTGAATATATCGATTAAGATAACTACTTTTCGAAACACCTCGATGATCCGTCTTTCATTTCATAAATAATGTTGGCTTACCGAAATAAATTAAAATAAAGAAAATGCTGGAATTTGTGAAAATAAAATAAGTTTTTGTGATTTTAGAAAAATAATTTATAATATGTGGGTAATAATATATAATAATAATATGAAATAAGTTATGCTACTTGGTATAATCAGTTCAAAGCAAGCAATCAAGATAAAGTTTAAGACACATACTTAAATAGAAGCATACCCAAATCTCGCAATGATTGAATAATCAATCTTGGTTGTTGTGGTTGATTGAACCCTTCCAATTTTTCAAGTTGTTTCGAGGAGGAATACTAGCATTAAACTTTAGTGAAGCTTGATCATACCTAGCTCCAACCTCATCTTTTCGAATTGTTCCCTTGGAAGCGGTTTAGTCATAATATCTGCAACTTGATCACTAGTATTGACATGTTTAACAATAATATTTTTATGCTCTACATTATCCTTAAGAAAATGGTTTCTAATATGAATATGTTTAACTTTAGAATGATGCACTAGATCTTTTGAAATGCAAATAGCACTAGTATTATCACAATAAATAGGAACACATTCAAGTTTAATACCAAAATCTCTTAGCTGTTGTTTAATCCACAGCATTTGGGAACAGCAGGCTGCTGCTGCTACATATTCAGCTTCTGCAGTGGATAAAGCTACTGTGTTCTGTTTCTTGGAACTCCATGATACCAAACAAGATCCAAGAAACTGTCCCATTCCTGAAGTGCTTTTTCTATTCACAAGATCACCTGCGTAATCTGCATCACTTTACCCTTTCAAGTCATAGACATCACTTTTAGGATAAAAAAAGGGATAAGTCATATGTTCCCTTTAAATATCTTAGAATCCTTTTTACTTTCGTATGATGTGATTCTTTAGGATTTGATTGAAACCTAGCACACAAACCAACACTAAAGGATATATCGGGTCTACTAGCTGTTAAGTATAGTAGTGATCCTATCATGCCTCTATACATCGTTTGGTCAACACAAATACCGTTAGAGTCTTCGTCTAATCTAATGTTAGTGGCCATGGGTGTATGGTTTGTTTTAGCATTATCTAGTCCATATTTCTTTAGAAGTTCTTTTATGTATTTTTGTTGATGAATAAAAATACCGTTAGCAGTTTGTTTAATTTGCAAACCAAGGAAGAAATTTAATTCTCCCATCATACTCATTTCGAATTCATTACTCATTAGGTCAGCAAATTCCTTACTTAACGATTCATTAGTAGCACCAAAAATAATATCATCAACATAGATTTAAACAACTAAAATATTCGAACCTTTATTCTTAAAGAATAAGGTTTTATCAATTTTACCTCGTATGAACTTGTTATCAATCAAAAACTTAGATAATCTCTCGTACCATTGTCTAGGTGCTTTCTTTAGCCCATAAAGAGCTTTATCAAGCTTGTAGACGTGATCCGGAGAAATTGGGTTTTCAAAGTCAGGTGGTTGTTCCACGAATACTTTTACCACCAACCTTGCCCGTTTAAGAATGCACATTTTACGTCCATTTGATATAATTTAAAATTCATGAAAGCAGCAAAAGAAATAAGAATTCTAATAGCTTCTAATCTAGCTACGGGAGCAAAAGTTTCAGTATAGTCAATACCTTCCTGTTGATTGTATCCTTTTACTACCAACCTTGCCTTGTTTCTGACTATTGTGCCATGTTCGTCCAACTTGTTCCTGAATACCCATTTCAGCCCAATTATCTTCTTGTTCTTGGGTTTAGGTTCCAAGTGTCATACTTTGTTTCTTTTAAACTCATTCAATTCGTCTTGCATAGCTACCACCCAATCTGAATCTTGTAAAGCTTCTTCATGATTCTTGGGTTCCATTGTTGATAGAAAAGCAAAGTGTGCACAAAAGTTTCTTATTTGTGACCTTGTTTGTATGCCTTTGTTCATATCGCTTAGGATCAAGTCTAGTGGATGTGATTTTTGGTGTTTCCACGGCCTTGGTATAAAGTCTCTGGTGGAGACAGATGTGGAAGTAGGCTCACTGACTTGATTCTGATTTGGTTCAGCATCATTTCTTTCCTCTTGAACTTCTCTTGGGATATCTGGATTAGGAACTGCAGGCTGTTCCATTTCTGCCTGTGGCTCCTGTTCTTGATTTAGTTCAGCATTCTGAACCTGTTGTTGTTCTTCTTGATCTTGCTCCTTTTGTATGTTTTCTTCATCGTCCAAATTAGCAAGACCTATCTTAAAATCACCTGTTTCTTGCTCACTTGTCATAAAGTTAGTTTCATCAAATATTATGTGAACAGATTCCTCAACACACATAGTTTTCTTATTATAAACTCTATATGCTTTACAATGAGATGAATAGCCAAGAAATACTGCTTCATCACTTCTCTCATCGAATTTACCTATATTTCGTTTTCCATTGACATGCACAAAACATCGACATCCAAAGACTCGAAAATATGAAATATTAGGTTTAATTCCTATAAATAATTCAGTAGCGGGTTTTAGAAGTGATTGGTCTAATTAATACGCGATTCAATATATAGCATGCAGTATTAACGGCTTCGACCCAAAAATTTCTAGGTAGACCACTAGCTATTAACATAGTTCTAGCCATTTCCTCTAAGGTTCTATTTTTACGTTCAACCACACCATTTTGTTGTGGTGTTCTAGGTGCGGAAAAATTGTGACTTAAACCATGCTCGTTGCAATAATCCATAAACTTTGAATTTTCAAATTCTTTACCATGATCCGATCTTATGTGGACTAGTTGATTGTTACTAGATTTCTGAATTTTAGTAGCGAATGCAACAAATTCATCAAAAGCCTCGTCTTTGCTAGATAAAAATAAAGTCCATGTAAATCTACTGTAATCATCAACTATAACAAAAACATATCGCTTACCGCTGCGGCTTTGGATTCTCATAGGTCCACAAAGATCCATATGAATTAATTCAAGTGGTCTTGAGGTGGTCACGACATTTTTAGGTTTGAAGGATGACCTTACATGTTTTCCTTTGGCACAAGGATCACATACTTCATTCTTTCGAAATTTGAGGGACGGTAATCCTCTTACTAGGTCTTTAGATCGTAAAGTATTAAGTAATGAAAAACTAGCATGACCTAATCGTTTATGCCAAAGAAGAGGGTCATCTTCTATAACGCTCAAACATGTTAGACTGGTTTTAGGAAAAGTGTGCAGGTCCACCACGTAGGTGTTCCCTTTTCTGATTCCTTCTAGAATGTTGTCTCCTGTGCCGTTCCTAGAAATGATGCACTTTTCAGAAGTAAAGTTTACAGAGTTACCTTTGTCGCAAAATTGAGAAATACTTAAAAGATTGTGCTTTAAATTCTCGACCAAAAATACATTATCTATAGCATGGGAACTTGACCTTCCTATCTTTCCTTTAGTAATGATTTCACCTTTCATGTTGTCGCCAAAGGTCACAGTTCCTTCATCATAGGTTTCTAGTGAGAGAAATTTTGATCTATCGTCTGTCATGTGCTTGGAACAACCACTGTCGAGATACCATGAGCTGTTCCCCCTCACTAGAACCTGCAAAACGAACTTAGTTGTTAGAGGGTGGAACCCAGCCATCATTGGGTTCCATGTCGATTATACAAGAATCATATTTCTTAATCTAAAACCTATCGACATATATTTGGTTCGTTTTGTTATGCTGTTCCTTTTTTAAAACATTGATGTTTCAGGTGCCCAGTCTTGCCACAAAAGGAACAGACCTTTTAACTAGGAAGATCAACGTAGACCTTTTTCTTTTTATCATGTTTGTCATATCCTAGACCTTCGGTTCCTTTGGTTTTAGCATTAAGAATCCATTTGGGAACTTCTTTAATTTTCCCTTTTTCTCTTGAATTTAATTCAAGCCTAAGTCGATCATTTTCATTTAAGGCAGATTCTAGGTCTAATTTCATTTGAAGAAGGACACTTTTAATTTCGTTATTAGACTCATAACTCAATTCCATTTCTTGATACTTTAGTTGATTTAATTCAATGTTTAACATGATGTTCTCTTCTTTAACCTTTTCTATAGCTTCTTTTAACATCACATTATTATCAAGCAATTCAAAGAATCGAGTTTGCACATCGGACCTAAAAGAATTAAGGTAGGATATTTGGTCTTTGCACGTCTTAAGGTCTTTTTCAGTTTTGAGACAGATGGCTGTTTGTTTTTCTAAATTTTCGTGAGACTCTAAAATCATTTTAATTAATCTATGTTTATCCAATTTGAATAAATAATCAGAAAATGGATCAGAAGACAGTACCTCTTTTCCTTTAGACTTCTCATCATGCGTTGCCATGAGACAAAGATTGGCTACTTCTTCTTCTTCAATGGGAGCTTCGGTTTCGGTCTCGCTTTCGGATTCTCCCCAAGCAGCTATCATGGCTTTGCGAAAATCGGCTTTGTTGAAGTTTCCTTTTGTTGATTGTCTTCATGTTTCTCTTGCTTTCCCTTTAACTTTCTCATTCTTCCATAGTGGGCAATCCTTGATGAAATGCTCGGTACTTCCACATTTGTGGCATTCATATGTTTTGGAGTTTGAAGTTCCTGTTTCTTTGTTATTTCTTTGATTTTTATACTTGTTATTCCTGAAGAACTTCTTAAATCTACGCACTAGCATTGCAGCCTCTTCCTCATCGGTTTCTGATTCTTCTTGATCGTTTGCTGTCAGAGCCAGACCCTTGTTCCTGGAACTGTCAGCTGTTCTCAGATGTAATTCATGAGTCATAAAGGAACCAGCCAACTCTTCCAGATTAAACTTTGTGAAATCTTTAGATTCTTGAATGGCTGTGACCTTCGCTCTCCAACGATCATCTTGAGGTAGGCTTCTTAGGATTTTTCGTACTTGTTCATCTGAAAGAATTAGCCTTCCAAGGGAGACAAGCTCATTCGTGATGTTCGTGAACCTAGTAACCATTTCTAGAATGCTTTCTTTAGGTTCCATAACAAATCTTTCGTATTTAGACATGAGTAAGTCAATCTTGGAACGCTTTACTTCACTCGTTCCTTCATGGGTAACCTCCAGCAGATCCCAAATTTGTTTGGCTGTTCTGCATCCCATAATGCGATTATGTTCGTTTGGACAAAGCCCACAATGAAGCAATTTGATAGCAAGAGCATTCATTTCCATCTTTTGAAAATCTTCTTTCTCGTATTCTGTAATAGGTTTGGGAACAGTCTCGTTATTGGAGTTGGTATTTGTTACCTCAAAATCTCCAATTTCGATGACTCTCCAAACTTGATAGTTCTCGGCTTTGATGAAGATCTCCATCCTGTTTTTCCAATACGTATAGAATTTACCATCGAACATTGGTGGTCTCTGAGTAGAGTAACCTTCTTCCATGCGTTCGTTCATTTTCAGCATCTCTAATACACCAAGATACGGCTCTCAGGGTTTCCTGATCAAATGAGGAACAGGGCTCTGATACCAATTGTAGAAACACTTAAACACAATGAACTACAACAAGAGGGGGGGTGAATTGTTGTTGTTGCCTTTAGAGTATTTTTGCCCTATTTTCTTGCGGAATTCGAATAATAAAAATACTCAAAGCAAATTAAAGAAAACTAAAAAGAACACAAGAATTTAACGTGGGAAAAAGCCACGACCCTCTAGAGATTTCACTTCTCATATTAATTTTATGTAAATATAATTCTCTATTACATAAAACTAATTATCCTTCTCTTCTCTTCTCTCTTCTCTTTCTCTTCTCTCAATTCCCCTTAGACTTACCTAAGTCTAATTACAAATTCTCTCAAAAACCCGTACAAAATAAATTCTCTAAAATGGATAAACAAAACAAGATTTGCACAAGGAATTAATCTTGGAATTAATAAGCTATTAAAAACATTCAAGATTTCCTTTTCTTGATATTTGGATCTCACGAAAATAACTTGAGCACAAAAATATTTTTCGGAAATATTTTCTCTCTTGATTGATCACCAAATTGTGCCGATTTGCAAAAAGTATTTAAATACCTTTTTAGATCTTCTTATGCCATAATCCATGATCCTAAGATGTGGGAGTAGTGTGCAATTAACGTGAGTTAATGGGTATGAGACTTGGTGGTTACTCCAAGTCTTCCCTTGTCTTCTAGCTAAAAATAGCCAAGACCTAATTTTAGAAATCTAATTTAAGATTTAAATTAAAAGTTGGTTATGTTAATTTAAGATCTAGTTTTTAATTAATTCCAACTTAACTACCTTGTGCATTCTAGATTTATTCACCCGTATAACAAAAATAAAAAGAAAAATAAGACTAAAATTATTTTCTTAATTAAATTCGTTGACTCCTTCTCTGACCGTTGATATGGGAACACTGCACTGTCTCTGAAATACAAATCTTCGAAATTGACTTGATCTTGAAACAGTAAAGTAGTAATGCCCTTTTCAACTTCTAATGGTTCCATCAACGACCTTTTAAGGATCGGATATATAACCTACCACAATAATCTTAAAACGTAATATGTTTGTTTATAAATGTTTATGTTATCATCAAAACCAAATGGGCCAACACAAAAGATTCACTCTTTTTTCCACAGTCGATCTTCACCCCCTTGCACTTGCCCTGTTTTACCAAATACAGTTTCAACCCCCTTAACTTGTTCGTAAACTCATAACCGGTCAACGGTCGACGAGCTACACGGTCCTCAAGCTCCCCGTCGAACATTTTCTTCTTCTTACAGTATTAGTGATCTCGTAGGAGGAACTTTCGATGATTCATGAATACATGTTTGCACTTAGGAATCCACGTGGATTCCATGTCATCGATACATATTGGGCACACTTTCTTCTCTTTGTTCTTATACCCTGATAAGTTTCCATATGCAGGAAAATCGTTAACGGTGCATAAAAGCATTGCACGCAAGGTGAACTCCTCATTAGCATATGCATCAAACACATAAACTCCTTCATCCCACATCTTTCTCAAATCCTCAACGAGATAAGAAGCGAAAGCATAATGTACTTACGCTTCATACACAACCAAGGTGGCAAATTATCGATCACTAAAAGTACCGGCCAAGTACTATGTTGAGAACTAAGATTGTCAAATGGGTTCATTCCATCCGTGCACAGTCCGAGCCTTAAATTACAAACTTCATCCCCAAAAGTCTTATGCAACCTATCAATACTTTACCACTCCGGAGAATCGAATGGATGTGTGAGCAAGTGATCTTTCTTCACCCTATTTGCATGCCACCTCAAATTTAACGCATCTTTCTTTATAGAAAACAAGCGCTTGAATCTTGGTATTATTGGAAGATACCACAATACCTTAGTCGGGGGCCCTTTAGCATCTCGAGCCCCTTTACGCTTGTAACGCGATAACCCACACCTAGGGCACTCTTCTAAGTTCTCGTTTTCATTTCGATACAATACACAATCATTCGGACACGCATTAATCTTCTGGTACTCTAACCCGAAAGGACACATTAGCTTTTTGGCATAGTATGTCGACTTTGGAAGTTCATTTCCCTCGGGAAGCATCTCACCTAACGCTTCTAATAACATTGTCAAACTAGTGTCGCTCCAATTGAACTTTCACTTAATGTTGAAAATCGTCAAAACTGCTGTAAGTTTGGTGAACTTTGTACATCCAGGATACAAAGGCTTTTGAGAAGCCTCTGTCAACAAGTCAAATACACAAGGACGTTTTCCTAACTCATCCTCGACTCCCTCTATCATCTCATCAACACGATCCACATCCTCATCAACATTCTTTTCATCCACTACATCCTCATTGACATCGACCACATTATTGGCATCCTCAACAACAGTTTTTTCCTTGTAAACTCCCTCCTCACCATGCCAAACCCAAACATGATATTGAGGCCTAAACCCACGTCGAAGTATGTGCTCCCTAAGGATATAAACACTATCTACCTTTGATACATTGCCACAATTGACACATCGGCAATAAAAACCAACTCCCCCCGTCCTAACTTGATGTTCAACCGCAACACTACAAAATTCTAATACGCCATCAATAAATTCTGACGATTCAATGCTTCCATACATCCAAGAAAGATCTGTTGTCATCCTAAGTGTGATTATTTAATTCAAAACAAAATTAATAACGACTTTTAACATATATACTTATTTATACCAAACACATTAAGCCCTAATAATTAAAATTCATCAATTTATCCACAAAACTACATAAATATTAAGCCCTAATAACCAAACATATTCTAATTCTATATTTCATACATCAAACTTCATCAATTCATCAATTCATGAATTCATGTATAACCAAAGACTCAACCTTCCTTCCTCACTTCCTATTAATTGTTGGCCATTAAAGACTCAACCTACACAGGTATGTATTTCTTCTCATCCTTGTTTATGTACTGATTTCAAGAACCAAAGTTATGTTGAATGCAATTTAATTTCAAGCACCAAAGTTATGTTGAATGCAATTTAATTTCAAGCACCAAAGTTGTGTTGAATGCAATTTAGATTGTTATGTTATAAGCGTCAGGTTGCTACTATTGATTGTTAATTTAGAGCATCACAAGCATCATAAGCAACTTAGAGCAACTTCCTAATGTGATGTTTTGTTTGTGATGTTAACATCAATTAGTGATGTTCTGTTTGTGATGCAAATGGATCAATTTAGAGCTACAGGCTGCTGATTTGTACTTAACACAGCATATACATTAATTAACAGCATCACAAAATAGTACTGATTAGCATCAATTGTGATGTTACATTAACACAGCATATACCAAGATCATTAACATAACATATACACAGCATCACAGCATCACATCATACACTAACACATTTTAGATAATTAAAACATATATATGTACAATAACAAAACACATTTTAACAATATACATAAATAATTAAGCCCTAAAACACAATGAACTTGAAAACTTAAAATCAAAATAATATCTTGAGATTTTGTGGGTTTAGATGAGTGTAACCTCTACAATGTAAAACAAAAACAAAATTAGTACAAAAACAACATATATAAATAAATAACTAAGCCCAAAAACACAATGAAAAAAAAAACCAATATTTTACCTTGGATTTTGTGGGTCTAGAATGTCAAAAAAATGCTCAATAAACCCTAAATTTCATGGGTCTAGTAGAACAAGAACAATTGTTTTCATGGGTCTAGACTTGGAGTTTTTGAAGAGAATAAGAAGAAGAGCAAGATGGATTTCGTGGGTGTTGATGTTAGAGAAGAAGAAGAAGACCAAGAGTTATGGATTTCGTGGGTTTTGATGTTAGAGAAGAGAAGAAGAACAAGAGCAAGTATGCGTTTTTGAAGAGTAGAAGAAGAAGAAGAAGAGCAAGAGAAGTAAGAAGAATAGCAGAATTTTCGATTGAAGAAGAAGAAAACCAAAAAATCGCAGAATGAAGAAGAGCAAAACAGTAGTGAAATGTAACAGTAGCTTAGGTTTGTGAAAATATGAACGTTATATTTTGAGGCGCCTTTTTGGCAGGTATAGTCGCTGCGGACAATAGAAAAAACGCAGCCACTGAGTTTAATTTTTTTAAAAATGGGTTATTGGTTGCGAACAGGAGTGAACCGCAGCCATTGAGTGATTATATTTTTGAGAATTGGGCTTTTGGCTGCGGTTTTGGCCCATGTCTGCAGCCCTTGTGGTATTTATTTTTTTCCATGAATTTAATTCCTCACATTTGCTACGTATAAATAAAAACTGCAGCAATTTGGAGCAGCCAATAGATTTTTTCCACTAGTGTTCATTAATTTTCCTTTGTGTCAGCCTATCTCGTGTCATATGGTTTTAATCTTAAATGCACCTAACCAGGTAAGATGTAGTACATTCAAGAAGTTGACCACTCATCAACATTAGAATTTTTCATAACAAGCCCTAAACACGAACGCAAATAGCAAACAATGAGATGGAAATAAAGGGAACAATAATTCATCGATAAGCTAACAAGCAAGCAATTAAAAATAAGGATTTAAATAGGCAGAAATAGTGGAGTATAAGTGGATTTGTTCAGCAAAAAAATCGCAGACCCTAAATACAAACATAGATTCGTCAATACACAACCTACACACACCAAAAAGCCATATTGAACGAAAAAATCGCCAAAAAGCGAAAAGTAAAAGAAACCAGGATAAAAGTCATTCTTAAACATCGACCAAAAGCATTGGAAATTACTATTGACAAATTTTCTAATCAAAACAAGAATATTGATAAAAGTGAAATTCGTTCTAAGGACCTGAATGCGCTTGTTCGGGGGTTTTGTAAATATTAAATAAAACAATATCAATCTATTGTAAAGGGAGTAAAGGAAGAAAAAACAAAGTCGAACTATCAAGATTTTCCAAGAACACAAAATCCCAATTTGGTGATTTTTCCAAACTTTAAAGTTTCTATGTAGATGTGTAGCAGTGAATGCATAGCAATTTTTGTATATAATTGAAGGTTCCAAAATATTAAAACATGGGCACTCTGAATATATGTGACTAAATAAGTTAGCTACTTACTGTGGCAACCACACAATTTTGTAATGCCTCTTCATTGAGTATCTCTTTCTTGTATATAGACTTCACTTAGGCTGGCAAGTTGTTCTTTGAATTTATCATTAAGTAGTATGTTTATTTCTTGTACATTCCTGTTTTATTTATTGTCACTATAGTGTTTAGTGAGAGTTATTGTGGTTGGGAGGCTTAAATTTAATAGAATGGTAATGTGGCACAGAGAAAACAATTAGTATTGCTCGTACACAACATACGCAGAAATTGCATAAAGCTCAAATTCAAGTTCCATAGCATAGTAGAGTGTAAGACAGTTGCATGTTTGGTTTGAAATGAAATAGTAAAAATACAAAACCCAAATACCATAGGACACATTTATAACAAACATGAAGAATATAAATCACCATGCGTAAAGTTCTAAGCAGAAGATTCTAGGGGCCTAAGTGTAATGCGCGGTAGTTCACATTTGCAAAATCCAGTAGAAATTTGACATTGTATAAGATTTGGCATAAATTTTCTACAGAGTAACCCTGTGCCATTACAGAGGCCACCAGCAGGGTCGATTTGGCAAAACTAGACAATTTAACTTGAGCACTAATTCATGTGGACTAAGACCAGGAGGACAAAGGGTGTTTAAGAACTCAGTCGTGTAAATGTTACAACAATCATCAGTAACAGTATCAAAGTTGTTGTAAACGTAAGAATCTCCAACAAACATATGTATTAGTTTAGTGTTAATCAAATCTACATCTTCATTTCTAGGTGTGAGAATAGTTCTATCTTCAAAACATGAATCTTGAACAAAGGATTTGAAATGAGAGGATATATCATGGTTAAAAGTTGTTCAAGAGTATTAGCCAATTCTCTGGTATGTAAGCGCATTGGATCTGGAACGGTAACTAAAGCATTTTCCTCCACCTGTGATTCATCGTTTCCAATGAAAGTAAAAACGTTGAGAAATCAGGACTTCTCTACTCGAATATTCTTCGTTAATTTGAAACGTGTGAAAAGAGGCCACAAATATGAACATGCCAAGTTGTGTTCAAGTATTTCTTGTTGTGTTTTTTTGGGAACAATGGGAACTGTTTGGCGAAAGTCACCTCCTAAAACGACAACCTTTCCACTAAATGGTATATCGGGTAAACATAGATCATCTCTTAGAAGTAAATCAAGAGACTCAATATTTTCTCTCTGAGCCATTATTGCTTTTTCCCAAATGATAAGGGATGTTTCTCTTATTAAACTTGCCAAACTTGTGTGTTTACCAACATTACATGTTATCGATTCATCATAATCAGTTGGTATCTTAAATCTAGAATGCGCAGTTCGACTAGTAGGCATATTAGAAGCCACTATACCTAAGGTAGCTGTTGGGAGCACAACTTTATTGAGAAGCCATACTTTGGCATACAATGCACAGTATAAAAAAGTTTTACCTGTTCCACCAGCACCATCAATGAAAAACAATCCGGGTTATTTTCCTTTACATGAGAAATGATACATTTGTATGCACTTTCTTGTTCAGAATTTAGTAACTTCCTTGCAATATTGTATGTTTCTGGAATAGGTTCATTAAAAGCATCACTAACATCTCTACTTTCTTGTATTTCCCTTTCATGGTCAGCACATATATATTAGAGCCCATAGTCTTTTAAACTTTTTCCCATGTTTTTTAAAAAGCCTTCAATTGTTGTCCAAGTAAGCAGTAAAACTCCATGTGAATCGCGTCCAAAGTTTTGTACATGATCTTTTGATAGATAATTATAGTACTTTTCCATAAAGAAACAGGATTACATGGCTCCAAAAAAACAAGAATAATAGCAAACAGTCTTCTTAATGCATGTGGCATCTGAACTGCAACTGCTTCGTCTAAGCACTTATCAATCAAGTCATCAGGCTCAACTAAGCCACGTCTAAAATCAGATTCATGAAACATTGAACATGTGTACAGGTTAACCGTTAGCAAATTTGAAAAAGAACATGGACCAACAACACTGCTTAAGAGCAATCTTAAACAATAACGCTCACCTTATGGAGGGTGCAACAAACGAAAGTCTACCAATAAGTTTACTCCGCTTTCGTTTGGTCCACAGTTTATTTTGGGATTCCCAGACATAATAAATTCAGGGAATGGATATTTAGGTTCTGAAGGATGTGTTGCATTATAAGCAAAAAAACTCAGTAAGAACAATTTTGGACCTCCTTTCATTAAGTGCAACATTTAAAAGATCTTCAGAAGCATTGAAAAGAATAGACTGCATGTTTGGTAGATAAACTGGCAAAGGCATAACTGGTGGTTGCATATCATATAAATTAAAGGCAAAGATTCTCCATGCAGCTTCATAAGGACAAATCCATCTACCTGATTGATAACTTTCAATCTAATCGATTACTTCTGCTACACCAGCACTTTTAATATTAAAGGATATTTTATCATGGCCTTTATACAAATATTTGTACAGATATTTAACAGCTTTAATTGTTAAGTGGATTTCTACATTCATATAACAGTCAAAAAAGCAAGAAGGTTTTGATTATGAGGAATCACCCATCTTTTATCAAGATGAACACCTTGGACACGAGCAGTTTCACCAATGTTTCTTCTCCAATATATTGGATACCCATTATCTGAATGTGTTGTGAATTCTGAAAAACTCCTGGGATAATTATACTTACATTTTCGTTTTCCATTATGCAAAATCATACAAGGGCTTTGGGGATTAAAAGTTCCACATGGACCATGTATCATATGACGTAATACACGACCAAGTAAGAATAAATTAGATGTAGAAGGAAGTTTAGCACTTACAAACTGATCGAACTGTTCAGATTGCTTAATCTTACAAGCAGGCTGCAAAATAATGAGAAAATGAGCATGCGGTAAACCTCATCTTTGTAATTCAATAACATGAATGATTGCAGCTATTTCACCGAAGAATTTTTTTTCTTGAGATGTTTTTTTAAGACCACTAATTTAGCTCGAAAGATTCGTGAAACTAAATCTAGTCTATCTTGAGGAATTTCCTCTTCCGCTAAATCTTCTTTGATTTCAAGCCAATTGGTATTACAAGTTATAGTGAGAAAAATATCAAGTTTCGCATATCTTTGTACAAGTGCCATAGCATTTAAATATCTTTTTTTCATATCTCTAAGACCACCAATAAATAAAGGGGGTAAAATGATATGATGGCCCACATTAGATGCATTAAATTCAACACTATTTATTATGTCCATAATACCTTGATATAATTCAAGGTGTAGTTGTGACTGGTTATTGCGCATGTAATCTAACCGTGTGTTTTCTATCTTAACATATTCATCTACAATGAACTGTTGAAAAAGTCGACCGGTTCTTATAAGATAGTTACCAAGGTGAATTTGAAGTCAATAAGCATAATATTCACGGCATGAGACTTTATACTTTCGTTTCTTAAAACCATCTTGAGCCACTGCAATAATAACAAGTACAGAAAAAAATAAGAATACAGAAATATATGAACATATATTGAGAGGGAAAAAACCATAACACTAACCAACTGCTTCATCCATCAGTAAATCATCAACTCTATGAGCAAACTCCGGAGCCACTAGATGGAAAGAACAATGTCTATAAGGTATGACCAGCGAATGATTTTTTGAGCCCTTGGTGCCATCCACACTCACCGTCTAGAAACAAAATTTGTACTCTAAAGGATCATAACATCCATAATAATGAAAATTTTTATGTGATTTATGTGATTTCCCCCAAAAAACTATCTATGGACTTCCTGTTTCATCTCATGGTAAACCATCGATCAAAATTGCTACGCCTTCATAAGCGATTGGTGCATTGTATAACCTTTGGTCCAAAGCAATGTTTTTGTTCAATGAAAGTCGTGTATTTTCCTCAATATTAATATAACAACTATATCAACTCTTAGTTCAGGAAATGCACCAAGTCGGACCCGAAAGATTAGGCCAAACTTGAGTTGTTTGCGGAATCAAGATTGGACCCTTCAAAAACTCTTAGACATGAACAAAGATATGATCAGATTTGGACTGATCTTGAACAAGACTCTAAGCAAGCCGCACTCACTTTCAAGCCAATGCCCTCCAACTCTCAAAATCGAAGAAAGATTCACTCACTTTGATCTTAGTGGATACTTGCCTATGATCTCTCTTTGCTTTCACTCACAAAGACAAGAAGATAGAATAGGAAATGATCTTGCACTTACCCTTTGAAAGAGAAACTCCCTCTCTTGAACTCTAATTTCTTAGAAGTGTTTTTTATTAATCATCAAAAGCCTCTATTACAATGAGTAGATGCCTCTATATATAGGCACAACAAGATGAGCACATGCCTAGCACATGGCTTTTAAAAATACAAATAGGCATGTGACTTAATTAAAACTCACGTGTTTATTATTTTTTTACACATTCAATTAGAAAACACTACAACTACGTATTGAATTATCTACGTGTGATGTCCTGCTGCTGCTCTAATATTGTTGTTGGTCTTTATATAATAGCTTCAAATGGTTATATATTAATGCGCTACTGAACAACCAATGATCCACCATCGTAAGGCCTAGCAAGACCTGAACCACACATGGTTAAAACTCACATGTTTATTATTTTTTTACACATTCAATTAGAAAACACTACAACTACTTATTGAATTATCTACGTGTGATGTCCGTTGCTGCTCTAATATTGATGTTGGTCTGTACATAATAGCTTCAAATGGTTATATATTAATGCGCTACTGAATAACCAATGTTCCACCGTCGTAAGGCCTAGCAAGACCTGAACCACACATGGTTCATTCTCTCCTTCTTATTGAAAAGAATTGTCCTCGATTTTTAGCCCTTGCGTTATCTTGATTTTGTCTCAACAAGCACATCTTGAACATAACACAACTGCTCAATACCAAAGAGTAGGCTGCCTTGTGGATCACACCTCAAAATCAACACAAACTAATATTCCCCCTATTCACCCCATATATATATGTAACGATGAATGCTTTGGCCCTTACTTGCATGATGAACCAAACCCATATGTTAAACAAGCTCACCAAGGTGATTAACTTGCTTGTATTACCAAGACTCAACGTGACTTGTTGCAGGAAATGACCCAAATCGATTTTCTCTTTCATGTGAGCATCATAATAATATAGTTGCAAAAATCTGTGTCTATTGTGAGCTGGTATCAAATCTGGAAGAAATAATATAGTTGTCCATGAAGTTTAAAAACATAAATACCTTTCTTTGTAGATGCATCAGTTGAGCCCCCGAGTGAATTAAAAGCGAACATATTATTGTATAATTATGCGTACTTTCTAAAGTGAACAACAGGTTCAGAACGAGAAGTGAATAGATTAATAAGCAAAGGAGGATATTCATTATAATCAATTTTGATTTATCCTCCACTACAACAAAACATCAATGTTTCAAACGCAAATTTTTTTTGCACCACATTTGGAACAAAATATAGGAGCAAGTAGCTTCATCGGAACATAGGAAACATCTTTTCCTGCAAATAAGTAACAATAAAACACTTTGTTATCATAATGTTAGACTACAGTGTATGATGTACATTGCCAAAAACATTGTGTACGCAAATACTATGGACTACAAATCACATCATGTGGTATTCAAAAACCAAAACTACCTTTATTTCTTGTGTTAGACATAGTGTCTTCACATAATGTAAGGTCAGAACAAGAACCAACACCTTCAGTGGAAATCAAACGCTTTGTCGTCCCTTTGTAATGTATGGTGGATGAATCTGTATCTAAAGCGTTGTCATTGTTACAAGTAGTACACAACTAAATGAATGCTATTGTACTATTACTTACTGTACTATTGATCAATACAAATGTCAGTATCATAAAAAAATAAGAAGATTCATTTTTTAAGCTACTACTATAGAAGTTAACGAAATAAGTTAATGTAATGTTTATGAACTAATATTGCATTGCAAAAAAAACGAATTTGAAGAATGAAATTAAAAAATGAAGAAGCTGAGAAGCACAAGGTTTGGGTACTAATTCACGATTTCACAATTGTGTTGAGCAATACCTTTATTTCTTGTCGCATTGCATTACACGATAAAACATGAGATAGAATGAAGCATATAAAGCAGGGAAAAAGAAATAACATGAATGGCAATATTGGAAAAAGAAACGTACTTTTGTTTGTTGTATATGTTTCGCTGCAAGGATCTGCCTATGTAAAAACCAAACGTCTACTCTTGTAACGAGCAGTACATACATTTACACGTAAACGATCTTCATCATCGCATGTATATAGACTGAATGTGCGTTACCAACGGATTTGTGATTGCAATAAATAAAACGTAGTGGTGAAAAAAAATTAGAAAACAGAAAATGTAAAAAGTACTACACAATCGCAAAATATTAATTATATATGTTAATACCAGTATTGTGGTCTCCAATTTGATTCTGATGCGAGGCGGAAGCAAAAACACTGGGTAGCAGAACACACAGGACTACCAATTATAAGTCGTTTACTTTTGTACGGGTTTTTAGATGAAGTGGACATATCAAGTTCAATAGAAAGCACACGTCTACTCTTATACTCTTTTATTGTAGACGTTGTAAGATAACCGGCTCCATTAGCTAAATCCATGAGTGTACTACTTTCAACAGTGCGTTGGGAAAAAATCAAGTAACACTTTAGTAACTTACAAAAAACTTATTGTGTCACTGTCAAAGAGAATGCTATTGCTACTTTTTTATTTACCGTATGCGTTTATAAGCTTCCTCATGACTACAATGAACTAATATGTGACAATATGCAAAGCGAAACAAGAGAACTAAACATTCAATATAAGCTTCCTCATGACTGCCAGCATCCCAAGAACACAGACCTAGGCCTTGGCACTGATCTTTATGGGGAAAGATCAGATTCTTGGGTGAGGGGTTTGTTGAGAATTGATGAACACTCAATCTCAAACACTAGGGGAGGATGAACTGATCCTCAAGAACCAATTGCGCAGCAATTGAAAAAAACAAACAATTTATTGTATTGAAAACTGAAATCTGTTTTTACAAGTGAATGGATCAGCTATATATAGGCTTATGATCCTTTATTGTGTTGAAATCTAAAGCCAAGACACCTGAGCAACTAACATAACGATCACTAGGACACGTGCTTGGCATGTGCTCAATTAAAACATAAGAAATAACCTAAGTATACTCTGCCTCAGAATCACTCAGACCCAGCTGTTGACTAGCTGACCTTGGGCCTGATTTCTTGGGACTTCCAATCACTATCAGGAGAACTCTTGGGCCTTGGCAGGATGGTCCATGTACAGAGATTCCAAATCTACCCTCCAAGCCTCCCCTGTCCCTTAGGTCTAGGCTGTGTGGCCCCAGTAAGGTCTGCTGATTGACAGATTGTCTAGGTGTGTCTTGTTCCCTAGGTGTCTGGTCTTTTGAGGCTGTGCCAGGTTCCTTTGATCTTCCATTGGGGTTTACTTGATTGGGACATGTACCTAAGTCTTCCCTTGACCCCTTAATGCCTTTAGAAGGTCCATATTCTATTTCCTTTACATTTGGTGCAGTTGTCTTCCCCTGATGGTCTTGTTTTAGTTTGATTAACACCTTGAGCTTGTGTGAGGTCTTCTATTCTCTCTGAACCATGCTGGCTTGGTTCACTAACCCCCAAAAAAGCAGGAAACAATTAAGAAAAAAATCACAAAACAATTGAACAACCGTAATTAAAAAAATTGTTCAATTTCTTCAAACATCGGCAATTGAACAATTGAACAACTGAAATTGTGGGTATTTCTTTATCTTCACAAATTGTCCCCAAAATTTCGGCCAGAAGCTGCAAGTTGCTTCCTGGCTTTCTTCCATGGCACCCCAGCTACAATCCTATCCATTTCTTCTCTCTTATACTCCCACCAAACCTACTTTTCCCCAGATACCCATTTTCAAAACATGATCCTTGAATACAGCATTGCTTATTTTATCACAGATTTGACCTAGTACCTTATATTTTACCCATCTGATCTTATGTAGTATGAGCAAACTACTACGATAGCTAACCCAAAAAAAGCAAGAAAACAATTAGAAATAAATCACAAACGTTTCTAAGCAATTGAACAGCCGCATTTACATGAATTATTCGATCAATTACTTCGAACAATCGCAATTGGACAATGAACAACCGAAATTGAACAAACTAATACAATAGCTAACCCAAAAAAAAGAACTCAAAAAACTAATAAGTTGTATGAAACTAAGAAAACCTTCAAGCATAATGAAACAAACGACACTAAGCACTCAATGAAACAGGAAGAACATAATAATAAATAATTAAGAATGTCAACAAACATACCAGACAGAGTTATGGCAAGGCAGAGAAATAAAAGAATGAGAAAGGGAAAACAAACTTGGTAGATGTAGATGTAGATGTAGTCATATAGATGTAGATGTTGATGGAGATAGAGATATAGATGCAGAAAGTTAAAAGTTATTAGTAGGAGTAGATGGAGATATAGATGCAGATGAAAGGCAAAAGAAAAGTAATTAGTAGGAAAGGTAGTAGGAGTAATAGGTGAGGCAGCTGACAGTGGTTAAGAGCAATTAAAGCAGTGGAATTATTGTTCATCGTGTGAGAAAGAAACGAACAGTTGTTATACATAGAATAGATTAGGAAAAAAATATTATGTAGTTTTTGATAAATTTTTAATGATAGCAATGGGAATTAGGATTTAGGATTTAGTAATGACCATGGGTAGAATTTCTCCATTAGGCCGTACTAATAATGTTAATTGCTAACAGTCATCAAAAAACAAAGCAGAAAAATCTATGAAAAAGACTAACAAACGGTGCGCACTGATTAATTGTTTATTTCGATCAAAATAATTCCTAAATTTTAACAAACGGTGCTTACTAATTACTATATAAATCTGGTAGGAATTGCTGATATCTTTTATTATTTTTCAATCAAAAATTTCTAAGTTTTTCACCATTATTTTAATTTTGTCTTCGGATGTTTCAATTGAGCTCATCGATTTAAGTAATTTCTCAAGTAACATTGAAATTTTGGCTCTGATATCTTATCTTATCCGTTTGCTTTTCCCCAATTTTCTCCCCAAGAATTTCGAAATTTCGTGCAATTCTTGAAATTTCAATGCTTTTTGTGAATGTTCATCTGCGATGTTGCTCTTCATTTCAGCATTTCGTACCAGATTGTCATCTTCTCTCGTCAATCTGAATCCTCAGGTTTGTCAGTTTTTTCGATATTATTTTCTTCAAAGTCGTTTTCCCTCAAAATAGATGCTGCATTTGATTATTTGGTTGCCAGCTAGTTAGGTTAATTCTTGTGATTCTTTTTGATTGTTTATTTGATGTTTTCTCACGTTTATTTACCAATTCAATTGATACATATTATAACAATCCCCCCTTCTTTATTTCTTTATTTCATAGTTGTTCTTTACGATCATTCGGCCTGATTGGGCATTTTAGAAAAAATCTGAAATCGTTGCTGAGTCCCCAAATTTGACATATTTGACATTAAATTGAACAAGAAGTGCTCGAATGCGTTTTCTTTGCATTGCTGATTGTAATGAGCTCTATCTATGAGTGCATGCGCTTAAATTGAACAAGTTTAAGTATTTGTTTCTGTGAAATGTGAATACTGAAAGATTATTTCCAATTTCTTTTGATAAAAATAATGAAAGATTTAATGTGTGATTATTGATCATGTCTTTATATACTTTGATATTTAATATCATGCCTTGGTTTTGGTGTATTCGTATTTGGAATGTGATCGACTTTCCTGAGATATAGTTGGCGATGAAAGTTTCGGGCACTACGATTCATGTGGATATAAATTTGCAGAAGAGGATATATTTAACTTTCTGGTTTCAATCTGTTTCTTTTATGTCTTCCCAATGTATTGCAAAATTCAGATGCGGAACAAAGATAATCGAGAATATTACAATTTTGATTCTAAGTATTGTAATTAGATAAAAACTTAATATAATTTCTAACTACATTTACCTTGTTTTCAATCTTAAATTCAGTTGTTAAAAATTATATTCTAATCCCTAATGTTAAGAAGGGGGAGAGAAAAAAAGTGTACTAAGTTGATAGCTAATAATAGAAAATGTAAAATTTAGAAGATTGGAAAATTAAAAATAAGATGTTTAGTATTATTTTTAGGAAAAATAATGTTAATTATTGATATTTGACGAATTCGTGAAAATGAATTGATATGAGAGAAGATGTTTGAGAGTTGAAATGGTTGCTTTGGAGATATATAAAGATAGAAAAAGAAAAAATGACAACCAATAGGATTTTATCCTAGAACCATTGATATGTTAAGTAAAAAATCTTCTTTATACTATAGTATTCTAATATGATTTTCATATACGAGACTCTTTGGTGTTGGGGCCCTTTTCGGATGGGTATCCCACCATTGTGCGAAACAATGGAACATGGTGAACTGTAAGAAGGGCGCTCTAGTAGTCCTATCGCCAAACATTGTCGAGATCATGTTTGGTACACTAACTTTCAGAACCAGACAACCATTTAAACATGTAATTATCGTACAATTACAATTATACAACTACAGCTACTTACAAGCTACAGATACTTAGATTGCTAACAGCTACTCACAGAGCTACGAGTACTTGCCCAGTCAGCTACTTGGCCCTGATCATACCCTTAATAGTTAATATGCAAATTTTAATAGAAGTTTTGAAGGCACTGTATCCCTCGAACTTTATGTTTGACGCTCTGATTCTTTATTGAGTCATGTTAAATTGTGTCCCTTTAGTAATATTCATTTGGGATCAGTTCAGAAATTTGCTACAAGTTGATTATAATTGACACTGGTACAGGATCATCAAGGGGGTTGGCTATCCAAGTACTCTGTAACTGTGGTAGTTGGTGTTGCAGTTGCTACTTTTATATGGAGACATGCCTGGATAAGGTGTGTGATTCCCATCACAGCTCAAAATTTGTTGTGCAATTGTGTTAATTCTTTATTGCTGAGACAAATATGTTTAATTGATCGTGGTTGGAACTTAAAATTTGTTAAAATGCTCATTACTATTCACATTTGAGTAGTCCCATATTGGAGAAAGAAAAAGATATGCGACTATATAAACTTCAGGAGTATTTCGTATTACTACCAATTAGTTTTAGTAGTGAACCTCCTTTGAGTTAGTATAGAGTCACCTCTTCTCCTCATTATTTGAGTTACCCTAGACTTATTTTCTGAATTCTAACAGACTTAGTAAAAGTATCCTGACTTTCCGAGGGCTTTGATTTGATTATGAGGCCTCACTCACCTAAAACACTCGGAATTAGAAATGTTAAAGTTGATCTGTCCTGCTGACCCTGCCTAGATTGGATTCGTTTATATGGCATTGGGAACGTAATGATGTACAATACTCACCTGAAGGCAGAAGATTTTAATAGCATTTTTGGGTTTCATCTCCTAGAAAATAGAAATAAGGGTTTTTTTCTCAAGTCAATTGATAATCAAGAAAGCCAATTTTCCATGCTAAACCGCACTTGGAAAAAGCAAAGTTTTCAATTGTACTCAAAGAACTCAACTGGAAAACTATAGTGTGCGTGTATGTGGTGATTAAGATTAAGCTTCTTCATGCTTAAGCCACATAAGACATTGACTGTTTGGCACTCAATAAGAACACAACTGCCCTTCTTTGTCTTGTCCATATTGTTACCAAAGGATATTAATCACAGAAAACAATGAAGATTACTAGTAGGACCGATTAAACACTTCAAAACTTTTTGCCAAAACGCTTGTTTATGAAACTTTGGGAATGAACGATGTTGATCTCACAAATGACTCATTCACTATATGATATGCATTTGTGCTACGAGCGGTGTGTTTGTCCGCATTAATCTGGGCATTTTGTATGTTGTAAACTCAAATGGTTGACGCTCTCCATGCATTATTGCCTTAGATATGGCAAGCCCAAGCCACAGATCAGTTCTAAGTGATTATCGGCTAATCTTTCTTGGGGTTTCCATAAAAGAATGAAAGTAGATGGTTCTCTCTTCTTTGTAGAAGCTTCTAATTGTATTTGCATGTCTAGAAAACTACAATATTATTCAGAGTAGCACATCCTTGCGATTTGACTATGCTTTCCACATGTTGTTTCAAGATCTCACAGCAGGACAGATCATCACCAGAGCCATGATTCAGACGAGGTCAGCTCGTCTGTGGAAGCAAGTACCAATGAAAACATTGAGTTGCAGTGTTGCTGTGGGCTTCCTGCCAAATTAAGGATATCAAAAACTATGAGGAACCCCTATAGATTATTCTATAACTGCCCCAAGAATGTTTTTCATCATGTGTGTATTCTATTTCGCTCACTTATTGTTTATAGTCTTTGTAAAGTATTAGTTTGTCTATCTACTCATACTTGTTTCCTTTCTTTTTGAAACTATTTGCAGCAATGTCAATGTTTTCACTGGTCTGATGAAATATCAACTAATGTAGAAAGAAGTAGAAGAGAAATCAATATTCTAAGGAATGAGTGTATTCGGTTGCATAAGCGAATATCATATGTTCAATCTCGACGAGAAATCGATAGAGCTTCTTGGGAGAACGAAAAATCGGAGCTAAGTTCAAAGGTATCATCTCTTCAAACAGAACTAGATGATATCAAGCAAAGCGTTCAACATTTATATGAGGTAGATAATATGCCACCTGTTTATGATTATGGCATGAATGAGGAAAATGATGGGGTAATTGATATAGAAATTTTGTAGAAAATAGGAACTAGTGAATTTGAAGAAAAGTAGTACATGTATACAATTGGAAGACGTAGACGTGGATGTTGGGTATTGCAAGCCCCAGTCCATGAAAATAGGTCAAATATAACGACGGGGATTACTGATTCAGTTAGATTAACAACACAGTAGTGATTTATGTTGCATGAATTGTCACTCTTCTTGTATCTTAAATAGTCGGAAGAGTGTTTGTAATTTAATATCTCCTGTTTTAACCATAGAGAAATTTTTTGAGATTCTTACATTTCTGTTCTGTCAATTTATTTAATGGACCTTTAAAATTTTTAAGGTTTTTAATTACATTTGATTAAAAAATCTAAAAAGTTGATTTTTAAAAATATGTACTTAGACAAATTAATGAGATTTTAATTTTAATTAACCATATTTTACTTCATACATAAAGAAGTTTTCGTAAAATTAATTTGCTCAATTGATTAATAATATTTGCTATAGTATATTCAAAAAAAAAATAATATTTGCTATAGTAATCTTAGCAACAAAAAAACCAGCAGACATATTTATGTACTCTTCTTTAGTCCAAAAACACAATCATGCTACTTTGTTTTTGAATTATCAATTAAAACAACCATACATAATATTTTGCTGTATAATAGAAAAATAGAAGATTGAATGAGTGAATGACATATGTCTTTTTTCTATTGGTTGATATTAATATATTTCCAGGGAATTAGCATTTACACACTTCTCATATTTACAACTAATAAACAGCAAAAAGCAGTCAAAATACATTAAAATCAGTGATTAGCATTTACATGCATACCCAGGGCTGTCCCTGAGAATATTTTGGGCCTAGGCGAAATTGAAATAAAGGCCCCATGCTAGCTAGATTTCTTACAATATAACATAAAATTACTTTTGATAAATCAGTATAATTTATGCAAATATTTTAAATACGTCCAACAGAAACACAACCACAATAGTTTTTATTACATTCCTCAAATAGTATATATTGTTGTCTACTTCAACATCAATGTTTTCCACCATTAGTTCCAAATATAATACATTATAGTTCCAAATATAGTACATTATAATTCCAAAAAAAATACAGTATAATTCCAAATATAGTACATTATAGTTCCAAATTTAATACAGCATAGTTCCAAATATAGTACATTATAGTTACAAATATAGTACAATATAGTTTCAAATATAATTGTCGATCATATACATCTTCATCTTCATTGCCTCCGTTTTCATTCGATTTTTTGCAGCATCTTCATCGCCAACCGCCATTGATGAAGCTTGTACATTATAGAAAAAAATTAAATACAACTGTTTTAATCCTCATCTCCAATCCCATTATAGAAAAAAAAAATTTAATTGAACAAGCTTCATCTCCAACCGCCATTGATGAAGCTTAAATAAAGAAAAAAAATAAAAAAATTATGTGTGCCATTGACGAAGCTTAAAGAAGGTTTTTTTTTTTTTTACATACCTTGAAGCTTCTTTGGATTTCAAGCACAATTAATAAGGATTAAGCTTAGAATTGCATAGCACAATTACTTGAAACTAACAGCTGCTGTTATAGTGTATGCAATCCCATACCCATATCGCATCTGTTTCGCCAGATATTCGCGAAAACCAGGTCAAGGTTGTACAGTAATGGTGAGGATGGAAGACGAAAATTGAGACTCTTCATGTTCAAGACTGCCATTCATGTTGATGGGAATAGGCAGTTATGATGAAACCTTTTCATATTCCAACGCACATTAAAATGCACGCTTAGTCGCTTACAGTTACTGCTTTTTTTTTTTTTAATTTCAGTCAGTTTTCTAAAAATAGACATTGTTAGTATTGTGGGTTGGGCTATCTTGAGCGAGGTCTTTGCTATAGACCGTCTCTCAGGAGACCTCCTGTTCATATTTTTGCTTCCTAAGAGATCATTGAGGTATGTACATATACATTTCTTACATTGACTTCTTGAATCTACGTACATAAATGCAATAGTTTTATTTGGAACACAAGTACAATATTGTTTAGATTTTGAAATTATGAGTAATGAGAAGATAAGAACCATCACCTATTATAAGTTCTTCCGTTCCGTCTTAAGGAGCATGTGAAGAAAGAGTATTGAGATCGTTGGTCACATGATGTGAGGCTCCACTGTCAAGTAGCCAAGATGCGGAGGGTGATGAATGTAGAGCAGCGAGATTGGCATGTGGGTGAGTAATGGATGGAGCACGAGGGGTCGAAGGATTACGTGTACGAGGTGGGTGGCAAGGGAAATGGATATGTGGAAATTGTTGTTTGAAGGATGGGCAATTTGAGAGGTAATATCCATGACATCGGCACCATTGACATGTGCCCATAAATGCACGGGGTTGTGAAGGAGTGGGTAGAATGCCCGCAGCGGTACGAGGAGGTTTGGATATGCGTGAAGCAAAGGCAGAGACTGGACCTTGAAGACTGGATTTTTGATTAAGAGTTTGAAGGGATAATTAACGATTAATGAGTTTTTCATGAAGCTCGGAGAAGGAGATAGGAACATCACGAGCATGAGTAGAATCAATTACAGGTTTATAATCAGTAGGGTCTAAGCCATTGAGAATAATGTCTATGATGTCTTCATTGTCAAGGGGTTGGCCAAGCATGGAGAGTTCGTCGGCATTGGTTTTGATTGTTTGCATATATTCAGTAATAGTTTGAGTAGGGGTTTTGGTGGTATTACGTAGGTGAAATTGGAGTTGTTTGATATGGTCACGGGATGGATTGGCGTAAGTGGAAGCAAGGATGTTCTAAGCCTCCAAAGATGATGCAGCATCAGTGATAAGAGAGACAATAGAAGTGTAAAAAGAACCCACCAAACCACTGAATAAAAGTCGATTACCAGATTTCTAGCACGTCATAATACTAAGAACCTAGTTAACCAAACAATATTTATAATCACTCTAATACTACTACAACGAGTGTAATGGTAATTCGAGGGTCGAACCACAAGGAAAATGATGCTAATTTAAAGACTCCATGACATGCTACGGTCTTCAAAGCTTAAAACCAACTCCAAGGACTGAATTCTTGCATTACAAATGCATCAAATGTAAAAGATCTACCCATAGGATCTTGTACTAATGATTTTCACACAAAACAAGTCACAAACGTGTGATGTCCTCTTCTCACCTTTACAAATCAAAATGATTAATTACCTTAATTATCTTCTTGATTACTTGGTGAATATAAGTCACTCATAATGCTAACAAATAAAACTAGTGAAAATGTTGGAAAATAGCATTATGTTTGAGCTGGTCATATAAAGCTTCTTATGCATGCATTTAAGCAGGGTCGTAGTAGAGCTCTACATGAGTACCAGTTTCTTCCAGAACATCCAACTGTGAGAAGTGAATCTTATGAAAGAGTTTCTCAATCTCATTACTACGGCTCACCTTCTGGTTGGCCAGGAAAAAAGACACCTCCTTTATTTAGCGGACGCTCATACATACATAGGTATGAAGAAGTGCCTATGGCATATGGTGGTTCAAATATGTTGTCTACTTCAGAGGACTATGAAGCCATATCAAGGAAGTTTTCGTTTCTGAATGTGCGCATGGAATCAGCTCTCAATACACATCCAACATCAGGAAGGGATATTGCACTTATGGCACTTGAAAGGTGTGTCAATTAAAAGAAGCTGCTGGAAGTATGGGAATGAAGCGCAAGGTATTGACCATCTCTCTTTCTTGATTGTGTCTCATTTAGCTAAAAGTGCTTTTGTGGATTCTATGCTCTTTGTGCCTGTCAATGGTTCATTTGTTTAAAGTGGATGCTTCTCTACTTGTTTGTTTGTCGCATTTGTGTAGTTTTGGTATGTTACTGCTTTTGGATTGACAAATCATATTGACAATAATAGTATTTTCCCATGCTTATAGTAGAAAATCAGAAAGAAGGTAAACTCATACCAGTAGTTAATCAAAGGTGATTGGATGGAAGGCATATTGACGAGAGATAGGTCACAACATTGGTGTGTATTGCTTATGATGCATTCAAGAGAAATAAAGACGCTAGGAGACCATGGCTCAAGTTGTTGATATGCTTGAAGGACATTTGCGCATAGATGAGCCCCCCAAAACTGAAATGATCATTGTCGATCTGTTATCCATCGACAAAGATAAAGATGCTAGAGAGAGAAAAGGTTTAAGGCTACTAGGGTAGTACTATCAGATTACCATACAGCTGAAAGTATATTCTTCTTAACAAGACATGTTCAATGTGTTTAGATTAAACTCCAAACATGTATATATCTAAAATCATGGTCATTTAAATCAATCAATTCTTCAATGGTTGTAGCAACGATGATTAATTATTTATGTACAAACCAAAAACTAAAACATCTATCTGTGATTTTAGAAAGTAGTAACATCAAAAGATAGCTCTGAATGAAACTAAGAAAAGAAACACAAAAGGCAAAAGAGAGCCTTATATATGTGCTCATGAACGACTACTCAAACAGGACAATGAGAAATCTCCATGAAATACAAGGTAGAATGCAACTGTCTCTAGTGAAAAAAAGCACATTGGCTTTGGCTTATTGGCTGCGGGTATAAGATATACGCAGCTAATAATCTTAATTTAAAAAAAAAACACTTATTAGCTGCGGACAAGGCACAAACCGCAGCCAATACCCATAATTTAAAAAAAATTCAATGGCTGCGGTTTGTCCCTTGTCCGCAGCCAAAAGCCCAAAGCCAAAAAAGTGTAAAAGCCCAGCCCAGCTGCTATGCCCATTGCCCTAATATTATACACTAAGCGCCGTTTCTTTCCAATACCCTAATATTACACCTCCTCATCATCTTTCCTTCATACCCTAATATTCATCAGCAAAACGCCTCAAAAAATCTTCTTATACCTTCATCTTCCTAAATCTACTGAAAAAAGCCTCAAAAAATCTTCAGTAAATTATTGTTCAATCTCTTTGATTTTTCTGGGTATTGTTAATGTTAATGGAGGTCCTTCGATTTCTGGGTATTGTTACTATTAATGGAGGTCATCTGAGTTTAGACGAATCAAGCAACAAAGCAAGACGAAACTATTAATGGAGGTCCGATTTTGTTATGGACGAAATCTGGTGGTCATGAACTGTTTTCTTTGTTCTTTGTTTTTTTGTTTTTTTTTTTTGTTAGATTTTTTTTGTTATTTTGTTGAAGATTCATGAAGATTAATGTATAAAACAATTTTTTTTGTTTTTTTGTTAGATTGTTTTTTGAACTGTTTTCTGGTGGTCCGATTTTGTTTTTTTGTTATGGACGAAGATTCATGAACTGGTGGTCATGAAGATTAATGAAGATCTGTTTGAAGATTTTGTTATGGACGAAATCTGGTGGTCCGATTTTTCTTCAGTAAATTATTTATTTGCTTGTTCTTTTTGTTTCTTTTTGTTCAATCTAGATCTATATGTATTAGATCTGTTAATGTATAAAACAAGATTAATGAAATTTAATTCGTTTTTGGATCTTTCATTGTTTCATTTCGTTTCTGTTAATGTATAAAACAAGATTGTTCTTTCATTGTTTCATTCTTTTTTGTTTCATTGTTCAATTGTTCTGTTCATGTGTTAAAAAAAATTTCTTGAAAATGGGGTATTGGCTGCGGACATTATGTCCGCAGCCAATAACTTTATCTTATTTGCTGCTACTCCAAGGGCTGCGAGAGTCGAGACAAACCACAGCCAATACCCCTAAAAAAAACCGCAACCAATAAGCTTTTTTCCACTAACAAACCAATTATCTTTTCCCATTACTGGGAGGAAACTATGGTTATCAATACTGAAGATATATATAGGAGCTATGGTGAGTCAAAACATATTCATCTTCTAAACTCCGCTTTCTAACTTGATAGCTCAAATTTTTTTAGTAAGGGAGCTCAACTACACAACTTGAAATTCAATTACTTGAGTATCCAATTCAGCATAGCAATGAATAAAGATTAGGTAATATCTTCAATTGTTTCGGGAATAAATACAAGAAAATATTACTTTTGAGTATCATCACTACTAGCAAAATAGCTCACAGTTCCATCTAGAAGACCAATGCCATCTGAAGCATACATAAGAAGCAATTAACCCTACAAATTTCTTCTTATAATTTAGTTCTCAATAATGTCTTATGTGTACCTAATATATCTCGCAATATAATTTCTTTATCTAGATAATGCATTGATAATCCTATCATTATTAAATTGGAAAAATTACCGTGAATAATACGAACTTTCATTGATTTCCCTAGAATAATACGAATTTTCGATTAACCCTGAATAATACCAACTTTGATGTGGGTTTCCCTCTAGCATCCTTAACCTATTAGTAACCTACAATTTTAGGTTAACTTGTCAAAAGAAGGATTAATTGAAAGTTCGTATTATTGTAGGATAACCATGGAAAATTCGTATTATTCATGGTGATTTTTTTTTATTTATTATTATAATTTAGGCAATAAACTTTTAAATTTTTATTGCATTTTTAATTTTTTTTTCTATTTTCCTTTTATTTTTTGGCAAGTTGACCTACAATTGTAGGTTATTAACAAGTTAAGGATGCTAGAGGGAAATCCACATTAAAGTTGGTATTATTCAGGGTTAATCAAAAGTTCGTATTATTGTAGGGAAATCAGTGAAAATTCGAATTATTCACGGTAATTTTTTCTATTAAATTTTATTCTTCAGTTTTTTCTATTAAGGTCAAGTATTCACCCAAGCAAATTCACCTAGGCCGTAGTCATAATGGATTATATGAATGGCAGTTTCATCCAACTACTCCTGTTGTCGCATATCTTCATCAAACCATTACTCTTCCTTGGCATCATCAGCTTGGTCATCCATCTACACAAATAATGCAAAAACTTAGTTCTTTTATTCCTAATCTTTCAAATTGTTCTAGCACTCCTTGTAATTCATGCAATATTAATAAAAGTCATCATTTACCATTTTCTACTTCTTACATTACAATCATCTTCCCCTTTAAAACTAATTTATTTCGACATTTGGTCTTCTCCTGTTACCTCTTTTGATGGCTATCGCTACTTCATTATTTTTATTGATCACTTTAATCGTTATACTTAGCTTTATCCCCTTAAAAATAAGTCCGACTCTTTATCTTCTTTTATTCGCTACACAAACAACTAGTTGAAAATTACTTTAATTGCTCTATCAAATGCCTTTATTCGTATAATGGAGGCGAATATATCAAGCTTGACAATTTCTTAGCTAATTCTGGAATCTCGCACCTTACTTCTCCCCCTCACACACCACAACATAATGGTATCTCGGAACGTAAACATCGTCATATTGTTGAAACTGGACTTACCCTTTTTACTCATGCCTCCATGCCCACTATTTATTGGCCTTTTGCTTTTACTATAGCTACATATTTAATAAATCGTCTTCCCACATCCATAATTTATCATTCGACACTCTTCCAAACTACACTAAACTTTAAAGTTTTGGTTGTCTTTGTTACCCATGGTTACGCCCTTACTCTTCCCACAAACTTGAACCAAAGTCTCTTCCATGTGTTTTTATAGGTTATTCCCCTACTCAAAGTGCTTATTACGCACTTGATCCCTCCACCCAAAAAATATACACATCTCGTCACATCAAATTTGTTGAAACAACTTTTCCTTTTTCCAGCATTCCTACTAATCCTACTAACACTTCAGATTCTTCACTGAATTCTTGGTTATCCATACCACTTCCAAAACCTACATCATCAAATACCCATAATAGCACCAACTAAAACCATTCATCAGAACCTCATACTACTACAAATCATCTTGATAATGCACCTCCCATTGAAAATATAAATTATTCTTTGCTGGATCCTAATGCTACTGATCCTCTCCTGTTATTACTCACAATACATCAGCCAATAGTCCCACTTCTCTTGAACCATCTACTCGACTTTCTCACAACATTTCCAAGCCCAACCCTAAATATTTTAATGATGATTTCGTCACCCGCACCTCTCTCTAAACCTATTAATGTTCTACAAGCACTTAAACATCCTTTATGGCGTAAAGCTATGAATGATGAATTTCATGCTCTACAAAATAACAACACATGGTCTCTTGTCCCATCTACTTCCTCTACTAATGTTTTTGGTTACAAATGGGTTTTTTGCATCAAATATAAACCTGATGGTTCTGTCGATCGCCTTAAAGCCCGTCTTGTAGCCAAACGGTTCCATGAACGACATGGCATTGACTATAGTGAAACATTCAATCCTGTTGTTAAGCCTGTAACCCTTCGCTTACTTCTTTCTCTTGCTATTAATAATCATTGGGACATTCAACAACTTGATGTAAATAATGCTTTTCATCAAGGCTTTCAATCTGAAGAGGCTATTATGTCCCAACCACCGGGATTCATTAATCCTTTTTTACCTAATCATGTCCCAACCACTGGGATTCATTGATCCTTCTTTACCTAATCATGTGTACAAATTAAATAAGGCTATTTACGATAATCGTCAAGCATCTCGTGCTTAGTATGAAGAGCTTAAACACTATCTTCTCTCTCTTAACTTTCATCCCACCATTTCTGATCCTTCACTTTTTTGCTACAAAACTAAAGATTACTCTCTCTACATCCTCATTTATGTTGATGACATACTCATTACTGGCTCATCTTCCATTCACATTTAAGATTTCATACATAAACTCTCCACTCGCTTTCTCTCACGGATCTCGGTCCTCTTTCTTATTTTCTAGGCATCGAAGTCTCAATACATTCTGATGGTCTTTTTCTTTCCCATACTAAGTACATCAAAGATTTACTCTCCTGTGCTCAAATGACCGGTGCAAGCCTGTCACTACACCTATTAACACCAACCTTGTTCTTCATGATAGTGAATTGTTGTCTTCACATACTGCATATCGCACACTTGCTGGGGCACTACAATACCTATCCATTACCCGTTCGGATATAGCATTTGATGTGAATTGCCTATCTCCATTCATGTATTCACCCACTCAATCTTACTTTGCTGCTCTCAAATATGTCCTTCGATATTTATCAGGAGCACATGATAAAGGTTTACTACTACGTTATGACTCTCCACTTAATTTACATGCCTTTTGTGATGTCAATTAGGCCTGTGACAAAGATACATTTCGGAGTTCCACTGGTTACATTGTCTACATCGGCTATAATCCTATAGCTTGGAGCTCAAAACGTCAACGAACCCTTGCACGATCTTCAACAGAAGCTGAATTTCGAGTCGCTGCATATACTACTGCTGAAGTCCTTTGGATTATTAATCTCCTTACGGAAATTGGCTTCTCTTCTATTGTTCGTCCTACCATTAACTGTGATAACCTTAGTGCTACACACTACTCTACTAATCCTGTTTTACACTCTCGCATGAAACATCTTGCCTTAGATTTTCATTTTGTGCGTGAAAATGTCACTAATGGTATACTTCGGGTTACTCACATACGAGGTGATGATCAACAAGCTGATTTACTAACCAAACCATTGTTGAAGTCGCGGTTTTCTTTACTACTCCCTCCGTTTTCATTTGTTCTTCCCATTTGGAATCTGGGAATAAACCAATATAAACTATAAATACAAAATAGATTCTATGAGAGTTGAGTAAAATAATATAAAAAATAAAGGTTCTATTGATTAAAGTGTAAGTGTAATAAGTTCATTAAATTTCATTGGGTGTATGTAAAGTAAATGCATTGGGAATCAACATGTAAATTAATTTTTATAGATTAGAGTGTAAGTGTAATAATTTCCTTGAATTCTATTGGTTACTAGAATAGAAAGATTCTAAATGGGAAGAACTTTTAAAAATTTCCAAATGGGGAAAGTGAGAAGAACATATGAAAACAGAGGGAGTACTATCCAAGATTGGCCTCTTTCTACGACCGTCCATCTTGGAGGGGCATGTTAAGGAAGTAGATATATCTTAGCCTTCAATTAAGGAGAATAATATGTTATAATATTCTCTACATAGTAAGTGTATATTCTGATTTCTATATATACTCCTATATCTTAGCCTTTATTCTAGGTAAATGTTTAATTGTAATCTTCTTATTAATATAGTAAGTGTATCCTCTAATGAATCATTACCTTTGTATTATCTTCCCATAGTTGTACACATATATTGTGTGTGTGTGTGTGTATATATATATATATATATACTACCTCCGTTTATTTTTATGTGCAACTTTTGCCATTTTTGTCCGCTAAAAATTATGTGCAGCTCATTTTTTTTCTTTCCTTATTTAGTAAAAAATAAACAATGTAGTTACAATTTTACCCCCAATTTACAAATCTAATTTTTTACTTTTTGGGTTATTATTTGCATAATCTAAATTATGATTATTAACAGAAATTAGTGTTTTATAATTACTCCCTCCAAAAAAACATTCATCTACTCATTAATTTCCCAACCACCATCAATTAAGATGGCTGGGTTCTTTTTGAGGAAAAATCTAGGGTTTGTTCTTCATGTTCTTCGTTCTCTCTCTCATCTACTCCTTCATCTACCTTCAATAAATGCTTGGAGTTCATTCGTTCTCTCTTTATCTGCTTCATTAAATGCTTTAGAGTCCCAACCACCATAAATTAATGGAGATGTTACTCCTTTTAAGTGAAAAACGAACGGTTTTTCACACTTTCCTGTTTGTCCTTCTCTTTCATCTGCTTCCTCCATCTTCTTTCATCTTCCTTCATCTTCCTCCTTCATCTTGCAAATCGGAGTCCCATTTCCACCATGATTAACATGGATCCACTTTTAGATGTCTTCTTGGCAACGGAAGACGAAAGGGAAGAAAGTTTTATAAAGTGGCTGATACAATATCTTGAAGATGGTTTGTCCTTCCCTCGTGATTTTTATGAATTTGACGAGGCGCTGAACTACTGTAGAAAACGAACCTATGATGCTTTGGGCAAAGTTTTACAGAGCATGGATGAGGAAAGATCGGGTCGTTCTTTGGATGAAGTTGTCCAGATTAAGGAAAAGAAGCTTGAGGTAGTAGATCTACCCCCTGAGACTTTGATGCAAATATAAGGCAGTGAAGGAATCCTTGGCTAGCACAGATGTTGTTAATGTCTTCAGTTGGCCTTGGAAACTATTGATAAGGCCTTCACCTTCAATCCAAGGTGGCTATTTAGTCAGAATAAGGCCAAGAATTGAGTTCTTGGTTTTCTGATGGGTGTTGGCTGAGAATTTGGTTCCTGCTCCCAAACTCTTAGCCAAATATCTAACTCAAGGTTTCCTCCCCTTGGCTAGATGTGATTCAAGACTTGGGAATTGTTCCACAACTTCCTAATTCTTGAAATCAGGTTGAAGATGTGCACACACACAACTTCAAAAGCAAAAACAAAATATTTTTGAATTACCTCTTGATGTTTGTATTAAGAATGAATAATGAGTTTTACATTGATAAGCCTTCCTATATATAGGCCTTAAACTAAGAACAGCTAAGACATCAAAGGGGGAGGCCTCACGTGCCTTGCACAATCCTTTTCAAAACTATGTAAACAGCTAAAATAACAAGAATTCCTCTAAGTCCTTATTCCTTTAAGATCTGTCTGGCAGGCCTCCTTGTGCTGCCTCTCTAGTAACTCTGGTGTATAATCAGTGAAGTCCTTGGGCCTTGGCTTCTAGGCCCATGTGCCAAGATTACAGATCTACTCTCCTTTGACTCATGGGGGTCCAGGTCAACCCATAGTTCCCTGCTCAAGGTCAGCTGGCTGGCAGGTGTGTCTGATGTCCTGTCTCCAGTGTCAATGTTGTCTTCTGAGGTCCTAGCTTGGATAACTGGTTTCTTGGCCCTTTCCCTTGGACTTTTATGGTAAGTAGACTGTAGGAAATAATAAGATAGCAGAATAATAATTCTATTGCAGTATATTTAGATTATTATTTGCAGAATATTTAGATTTTATTCTAGGATATTTTTCTCATTTTTTAGAAAGTCAAGATATTTTGAATTATTTAGTTTCCTTTTTCTAGAGTATTTCTCTTGTATTTATAGGGGGCATTTGCCTCCCTTTATTGAATGAGAATGAGAAACAAATTAATTTAAACCTTAAATTATCTTTTCATATTCTGATATTATTAATTTCTACATGGTATCAGAGCCGTAAGGTGTTTTCCGGGACCGACAACACTTTTTTTCCGGTTCATCATCTACCTTAAACCCCTTTCTTTGTCCTTTACCCTATATCAAACAATGGAAGATCAAGAGACCCATAATAACCAACAACTGATTTCTGTAACCCAAATGCAACAAATAATCAGCGAGATGTTCAAACAAATGAATATACAAACCGAATTCAAACCCACAATCACTGAATTTGGAGATTTCAAAGTATCTGAAAAGTTGACATTTCATAACTACACAAAATGGTGTAGACTCATCTACATAGCTTTAGAGCCCCGGGGACGACTCCACCATATCACAACAAAACCCCCAAGTCCTACTGATCCAACATATGTTCGATGGAAACAAAATGATTCACTTGTATTTTCATGGATTATTTCCAATATTGATTCAGATTTGGTGAATCAGTTTCTTGATTACACCACTTCTTATGGAAGGGGATTGAAACACTTTTAAGTAGTGGGAGGGATGAACTTCAGATCTTTGATCTAAGTTCCAAAGCATCGTCATTAAAACAAGATCAAGAAACCATAGAAAATTTTTATTCAAAACTCAATACTTTATGGAAAGAAATTGATCGTCGTATGCCTAATCCAATGAAACATGATGAAGACATAACCATTTTTAATGGTTTTATTCAGAGGCAACGACTTTATCAATTTTTAGCCGGAATAAATGACACATATGATAAAGAAAGACGAGATCTACTTAATCAAGATCCCTTACCAACTGTAGAAAAGGCCTATGCTACCATTTGCCGGGAATTCAACCGACGTGGTATAATGACCAGTACATCATCATTGGGATCCAGTCCCTCAGAAATTGGGAGTGGGCTCATGGTCAAAAACCGGTCAGATTACACTTCATTCCGGCGAGAAAAGGTAGATAAGTCTCATATGAAATGCGACCACTGTGGAGGTTCTCGGCATACCAAGGAATCATGTTTTAAACTTATTGGCTACCCAGATTGGTGGGAGGATTTAAAGCAACGAAAAGCCGCCGCCGATGCACCAGTTACCCAGGCTGGTGGCAAGGCTCAGTTCGTCACAACAATTCCACCTCCGGAAGCAACACCACAACAAAAAGACACACTTGAAGAGACAGGTCAAGGTACGTTGTCTTGGGCATGTATGGGAGTGATTCAAAAAAATATATCATCATCAATAACACCACCACACCTTCAAAACAAAAATCATCATCCACAAACCCACTCCCATCAAACACACACAACAAAATCAACAAAAAATAAAGCAAATAATCCAAAAATTCCAAAAATAAACATAAATAGAAACTTTTGTCCATATCTTAAAAATCCAGAAACCTTGAACATTAACCCAGAGATCCGAAAACCAAACAATAACAAGCTTAGAAACCCATGTCCATATCTTGATATTCAACAACATGAATTCGGGTCACACCCTTTTACTCCAACTTCAAAACCTAATTTAAACCATCTCACACCAATCAATTGCACTAATAATTTCTCTTGGATTTTTGATTGTGGGGCAACCCATAGTATGACCTTTGATTCTCGTGATTTTTTGTCCCATAACCCTTCTACCCAAGCTCAAATTCAACTTGCGACCGGTGATTGTGTTCATGTGGATGGTGAAGGTCCAATTGCTATTTCTCCGTCTCTAAAATTAAATAATGGGTTTTTGATCTCTAATTTATCACATAAGCTATTGTCGATCAGTCAGCTCACCAAAGAATTAAATTGTACTGTTCTCATGACCGCTCATGGTTGTGTCGTACAGGATGCCCAGACCCAGAAGATCATATGCCGTGGTACTGAATGCAATGGATTATAATACTTGGATGATGCTGGATTGGATCTCAGGGGGAGTTCGGTCTCCTAAACGACTCCTAAACGACAGTTGTTTTTGGCAAGTTTGGTTTCGGTTATCCCGAGACCAAACTTGAGGGGGAGTGTAAGAAATAATAAGATAGCAGAATAATAATTCTATTGCAGTATATTTAGATTATTATTTGCAGAATATTTAGATTTTATTCTAGGATATTTTTCTCATTTTTTAGAAAGTCAAGATATTTTGAATTATTTAGTTTCCTTTTTCTAGAGTATTTCTCTTGTATTTATAGGGGGCATTTGCCTCCCTTTATTGAATAAGAATGAGAAACAAATTAATTTAAACCTTAAATTATCTTTTCATATTCTGATATTATTAATTTCTACATAGACCCTTCCTTCAACCCATTCCTGGTCCTTACTTCCCTTCTTCTGCTCCCAGTAGGATTTGGTGCACAAGTTTCCTCCCAAAGTCCTGTTTGTTTTGGAGGATTGCATGCTCTGTGGCTGTTGTTGTCTTGGACGTTATTTCTTAAGGTTGGGCTGTCCTGATGAGTGCTTGGACTTTCTTTTGAGCCCTTGTAGGTGTTAGTTGAGGAGTCCTTTCTCATTCCCTGGTTGAGTGAGGCTATAAGGCTCAGGCTGTTATGTGAGGTAGCATCCATGCTGCTTGACTCTTCTGTAGGTTGGTCTAGCTCTGAAACAACTGTATTTGTTTCATTCTCCCCTTCTTGGGAAAGAATTGACCCCAATTCTTGTTCAGGTTTATGCAAAGTCAGATCTCCTATATTGAATGTATTGGAGATTTTATACTCTATAGGCAAATGAATCTTGAAGGCATTATTTCCACATTGCTGCAGCACTGGAAAGGGGCCAATTGCCCTTGGCATGAGTTTGTTCCTCCTTAGTTGAGGAAACCTTTCCTTTCTCAAGTATATCCATACTAAATCTCCTGGTTTTATAGGCTCTTTGTGTCTCAGATTTCTGTCTGCCTTGCTTTTGTACTTTTTGTTGGTGTCTTCAAGAATGCCATGAATTTGGTGATGTAATGTCTCCATCTTTCTGACCATATCCATTGCTTCCTCTTGTAACTGTCAACACAAGGCACAGAAATTAGAGATAAAGGTACAGATGGATTTGTGCCATACACACATTCAAAAGGAGAATGTTTGGTGGCAAGACTTGGACTTCTATTATAAGCAAACTCAGCATGGCTGAGTTTCAAATCCCATTCCCTTACATTCTTCTTTATTAACAACCTCAGCAAAGTACCTAAGGTCCTGTTGGTGACTTGTGTTTGGCCATCTGTCTGAGGATGGTAGGCAGTGCTAAACAGGAGTCTTGTGCCCAAGGTTTTCCACAAGGTGGTCCAGAAATGACTCAAGAACTTTCTGTCTCTGTCAAAGACTATGGTCTGAGGTATGCCATGAAGTCTTACTATTTCAGTGAAAAATAACCTAGCTATATGCTGAGCATCATCCACTTTAGTGCAGGCAATGAAGTATGCCATCTTAGAGAACCTATCAACCACCACCATAATTGAATCCTTTCCCCTCTTTGTTCTTGGCAAAGCCATCATAAAATCCATGCTTATATGCTCCCAAGGCTTGTGAGCCACAGGAAGAGGTAGATATTCACCTTTGTGGAAAGTGACTTTTGCTTTTAAGCAGATTTCACATCTTAGTATGTGTTTACCCACTGTGCCTAACATTTTAGGCCAGTAGAAGTGCTGTGCAAGCATGTCAAGGGTTTTTTGGATGCCAAAATGTCCTGCTAACCCTCCTTCATGCACCTCCTGTACTAATAATGTCCTTAAAGGATGCTTAGGTATACACAATCTATTACCCTTGAACAAAAACCCTTGTTGAATGCTATAAAGACCCTGTGGTTTATCTAGACAAGCTTGGTAGACCTCTGCAAATTCAGGACACTGTGGATATTGTTCTTTGAGGATCTCAAACCCCAACACCCTGGAATTCAGAATACCTAAAAGGCTTACTTCCTACTGAGTGCATCTGCAATAACATTGGTCTTTCCAGCCTTGTACTTAGCTACAAAGTCAAAAGTTTGCATAAATTCTACCCACCTAGCATGCTTACCATGTAACTTGTGTTGTCCATTGATATATTTCAAAGATTTATGGTCTATGTAAAGCACAAATGGTTGAATTCTAAGATAGTGTGACCAATGTTCCAAGGCTCTAATAATTGCATAAAACTCCTTATCATAGGTGGAGTAGTTGAGTCTACTAGCATTGAACTTTTCACTAAAGAAAGCCACAGGTCTACCCTCCTGCACCAACACTGCTCCTATACCTAATCCAGAAGCATCACATTCAACTTCAAATGGCTTAGTAAAATCAGGAAGCTTCAAAACAGGTGCTTTGCACATTATTTCCGTAAGGGTCTCAAAGGCTTTCTGTGCAGCTGATGTCCACTCAAACCTACCCTTCTTTGTACAGTCTGTAATAGGAGCCATAATGGTGCTAAAGTTACTAATAAACCTCCTATAAAAAGAGGCTAAACCATGAAAGGACCTAACATGGGTTAGAGTGGTGGGTATAGGCCAATCATGTATGGCCTTAACTTTGTTTGGATCCACCTTGATGCCATCTTTCCCTATAATATAGCCCAAAAAACTTACCTCAGGAAGAAGGAAGCTACATTTTTCCAACTTGCCATACAATTTTTGCTTTCTTAAAACCTCAAAAAGCTGTCTCAAGTGTTCTAGGTGATCAGGTAGGGTCTGACTATATATTAGAATATCATCTAAGTATACAACCACAAACTTGCCTAAGAAGGGTCTTAGGATTTCATTCATGAGCCTCATGAATGTACTAGGGGCACCAATCAAACCAAAAGGCATAACAAGCCATTCATACAAACCATATTTAGTCTTAAAAGCATTTTTCCACTCATCCCCTTCTTTCATCCTAATTTGATGGTATCCACTTCTTAAGTCTACTTTGTTGAACCAATGAGAACTAGCCAATTCATCAAGTAGGTCATCTATCCTAGGAATAGGGAACCTATACTTCACAGTAATGTTATTCACACTCCTACTATCTATGCACATTCTCCATGTGCCATCCTTCTTTGGAACAAGGAGTGTAGGGACAGCACAAGGACTCAAACTTTCCCTAACATACCCCCTTTGCATTAACTCCTCAACATGTCTTTGCAATTCTTTAGTCTCAAATGGATTAGTCCTATAGGCAGTTTTATTGGGCAAGCTAGCTCCTAGTAGTAAGTCTATTTGATGTTCAATACCCCTAATGGGAGGTAATCCAGGGGGTAAATCATCAGGAAAGACATCTGCATACTGATCTAGTAGGGGTTTCATCTTAGCTGGTATAGTCATTAGGTCACTGACTTCCTTAGTGAACAAAGCATACACTGTTCTAGCTCTCTTTACTTCCCTGACACATTCCTTTCTAGTCATCAAATGCACTTGCTTCCTATCCTCTTTTGGTGGTATGGTTTTGCTAGGTGGTAGGGGAATCAACTCCTTCTTCTTACCTTCATGTTTCAAGGTGTAGGTGTTGCTATAACCATCATACACAGTCCTCCTATCATACTGCCATGGCCTACCTAGCAATAGATGACAGGCATTCATTTCCAAGACATCACACAAAACTTGATCAGTATATGTGCCTAAAGTTAGGGTCACTAAGCATTGTTTACTAACTGTTCCACTATCCTTATCATCTAGCCATTTCATTTTGTATGGGTGAGGATGGGGCTGAGTTTTCAGATCTAATTGGGTGACTAGGCTTTGACTAACACAATTGGATTCACTACCACCATCAATGATCAAATCACATATCTTCCCCTGAATCTTACATTTAGTCTGAAAGATGTTCTCCCTCTGGTCTGACTTTTTAGTCCTAGGTGTTGAGTGAAAACTCCTCCTAGACACAAAACTAAAGTGCTCATGTTCAGGCAGCAGTTGTTCTGATTCATCCTCCTCAGGTTCACTGCTTTCTCCCTCAAGGGGTTGTAAAGATCCATCCTCACCTATAGCATAAGTGCCATCAGGGTCAGTCTCATTGGTGTGTGGCCATACCTCTTCTTCTTTTCCATTTTTCAAAACCAAGATCACCTTGGTCGTAGTGTCTTGTCTAATCTCATTCCATTCTGATATGGTAAAAGCTCTAGCATTAGGATAATTTGTTTTAATGTGACCTCTACCATTACATTTGAAACACACTATGTCCTTGGGGTCTCTTATAGGTGCACTAGGTTTTGGTGTGGTCTCCTTCTGAGGTATACTAGGAATGGTCTTCTTAGAGGTAGTCAAAGGGTTAGTGTTTCTAGGGTTGTAGGTCCTATTGTTTCTGTTGAAACTAGGAGTGAATGTAGCCTTCTTACTGGTGATGTTTTTTTCAACCTCAATAGCCCTCATACCTGCTGAGTGAATAGTAAGGTCAGGTATGATAGAGAGTTTCCTCCTAATTTCTTCCCTAAAACCAGCAATGAATTTTCCCACATGTAACTCCTCACTCACATCCACATTACACAAGACAGAGAGTCTCTCCCATTCCTGCATATATTCTTGCACAGTCTTTGATCCTTGAGTGAGAGCACTCAACTGAACATATAGCTGTTGCCTATATGTTGAAGGGACATACTTTTTCCTAAGGTGTTTCTTGAGTTTTAGCCAGGAATCCACTCTAGGTCTCCCTTCCTTTATTCTTTGTCTTTGAAAGCCCTCCAACCAATGTAGAGGCTATCTTGGTCATCTTGACCTTAGCTATCTTGAACTTTCTATCCGCTGGGGTTTCTTGGTATTCAAAGTATTGTTCCAGCCTACCCTCCCATTCCAAATATGCTGCAGGGTCATATGACAACCCATCAAAGTCAGGGATGTCTATTCTCAAGGACTTATCCTCCTGATTTCTAGGATTTGGCATGGGTCTAGGAGAATCACTGTTTTGAAACATTCCAAGATTTTCAAAATTTTGTGCAAGTCTGTGTACTACTTCTTCTAAGGCCAGGAATCTTTCCCCCATATCCTCCATTATAACACACAAAAAACACAAACAAACAATCAAGACTGCAGACCAAATTCAAGTATGCAATGACGGACTTAAATGGAATGTAAGTATTCTGTAGTATATGAAAAAGAGTGCAGTATTTCAAAGAATAAAAGTAAATTCTAAGTCACTCAGTGTTGTCCAAGAGTGATGAAAATGGTGGCTTCCTGCTGGTATTGACTCCACTTCTTGATTGCTAGCCCAGCTTCCAATTTGCAAAACAGATCTCTATTTTCTTGAATCTCTGTGTCAGATACCACCTTGCCCTCTTCGTGACACAGCTCTAATACCAATTTGATGCAAATATAAGGCAGTGAAGGAATCCTTGGCTAGCACAGATGTTGTTAATGTCTTCAGTTGGCCTTGGAAACTATTGATAAGGCCTTCACCTTCAATCCAAGGTGGCTATTTAGTCAGAATAAGGCCAAGAATTGAGTTCTTGGTTTTCTGATGGGTGTTGGCTGAGAATTTGGTTCCTGCTCCCAAACTCTTAGCCAAATATCTAACTCAAGGTTTACTCCCCTTGGCTAGATGTGATTCAAGACTTAGGAATTGTTCCACAACTTCCTAATTCTTGAAATCAGTTTGAAGATGTGCACACACACAACTTCAAAAGCAAAAACAAAATATTTCTGAATTACCTCTTGATTTTTGTATTAAGAATGAATAATGAGTTTTACATTGATAAGCCTTCCTATATATAGGCCTTAAACTAAGAACAGCTAAGACATCAAAGGGGGAGGCCTCACGTGCCTTGCACAAGCCTTTTAAAACCTATGTAAACAGCTAAAATAACAAGAATTCCTCTAAGTCCTTATTCCTTTAAGATCTGTCTGGCAGGCCTCCTTGTGCTGCCTCTCTAGTAACTCTGGTATATAATCAGTGAAGTCCTTGAGCCTTGGCTTCTAGGCCCATGTGCCAAGATTACAGAATTACTCTCCTTTGACTCATGGGGGTCCAGGTCAACCCATAGTTCCCTGCTCAAGGTCAGCTGGCTGGCAAGTGTGTCTGATGTCTTGTCTCTAGTGTCAATGTTGTCTTCTGAGGTCCTAGCTTGGATAACTGGTTTCTTGGCCCTTTCCCTTGGACTTTTATGGTAAGTAGACCCTTCCTTCAACCCATTCCTGGTCCTTACTTCCCTTCTTCTGCTCCCAATAGGATTTGGTGCACAAGTTTCCTCCCCAAAGTCCTGTCTGTTTTGGAGGATTGCATGTTCTGTGGCTGTTGTTGTCTTGGACCTTATTTCTTAAGGTTGGGCTGTCCTGATGAGTGCTTGGACTTTCTTTTGAGCCCTTGTAGGTGTTAGTTGAGGAGTCCTTTCTCATTCCCTGGTTGAGTGAGGCTATAAGGCTCAGGCTGTTCTGTGAGGTAGCATCCATGCTGCTTGACTCTTCTGTAGGTTGGTCTCGCTCTGAAACAACTGTATTTGTTTCAAACTTTGAACAAAGTTATTGAGCCTACCCAACCACCCAAAAAGAAGATCTGGCTGAGCAAGAAGGCGGGGAGGATAGCCCTGCGTAGGATGCGTGGTTTACCTGATGTTCCTCCTCCTGAATGGGTTGTTCTGTCCTCAGATGATGAGGCTGACAAGGTGGGTTGTTCCTCAACTTGCGTCGTTGATGATGAAGAGAGGTGGATGAACCCTAAGGTTCAACCCTCCAAGTGAAATCTTGCATAACACATCCAAAACCTAACCCTTAATTCTTTGTTGGTTCTGTTTATGTTTAAGTTTGTTGGTGATTTTGTTGTTGTTGGCTGGTTTATTGATGATGTTTCTGGTTTGTTGTTGTTGTTGTTCTTTGTTGGCTGGTTTATTGATGATGTTTCTGGTTTGTGGGAATTTTTGTTGGTTTGTTGTTGTTGGTCTTTGTTGGCTGGTTTATTAATGATGGTTCAGTTTGTGGGAATTTTTTCAGGTTTGTTGTTGTTGTTGTTCTTTGTTGGCTGGTTTATTGATGATGGTTCAGTTTGTGGGAATTTTTTCAGGTTTGTTGTTGTTGTTCTTTGTTGGCTGGTTTATTGATGATGTTTCTGGTTTGTGGGAATTTTTTCAGGTTTGTTGTTGTTGTTGTTGTTCTTTGTTGGCTGGTTTATTGATGATGGTTCGGTTTGTGGAGTCCTTCTGGTTTGTTGGTGATGGTTCAGTTTGTGGAGTCCCTTTGTTTTGTTGGCGATGGCTCAGTTTGTGGAGTCTCTATTTCCGTTGTCTTCTAAGTTGTGTTCTTTTTTATAATCCAAATGATGAAGGGACTCCATTGAATGTCACTTCATAGTAGAGTTTTGCTCCCAATTAATGTTGGTGAGGTACCTCTATTATGTAGTGTTGTATTCAACAATGTGAATGACTCTACTGATGGATTATTTGGCTTAGGAAAATAGCAGTAACAAGTCTTCATTACATTTACATGTTTCATCATCAAAATAAACATTTAACTGCCTTACATGTTTCATCATCATAATAAACAAAAGACACCTAACCACCTATTCATGCATATAGTCTTTTAGCTCAACAAAAAAAAGACAAAAAAACATCTAACTTAATGTTCAAGTGTGGCAGTCAATGTTTCTTCTTGTATCCTTGTTTCATGATTTCCCTAATCTGCATCCACTTCAGTATCCTCTGTTGCTATTTGATTCTCTTCAACTTGACTAGCTAGCCTGAACATATTGTCTAGGTACTCCACAGTGTCCACAACTAATTCCTTCATGACTGTTACTTGATTTGGTAGAATACCCAAATGTTGATATTTCTTCTTATTAGGGATGGTGGCCATTTTGTTTGAATACATGGGATGACTTTTGTGAGTAGCATCTCTCTTATAACATCTCTTTTCACATTTTGGAGTGCCTTGGTGACCAAAGTGCCTGCTGCTCTGTTTTTGCCTGATTTTTTTGCCATCTCTTTAACAGTAAATGGGAAAATCCCATACTTCCCATCATGAATGAGTCCCCCATTATTGTCATACAATGGCTTCTCAATTACAGCCATAAACATAGCTTTTAACTTGAATCTTTTTGACTGTTGTGCCATGTATGGGTCTTCTTCATCTGGTAGAAGATAAATTCTTCTCTTGTCAAGACTGAGATAGAACCATTTCTCATCTATGTGTACGACATGGTTCATACTAACAAAAGTGGGGTCCTCATTTGCTGTGATTGGATTTATATGTGACAGCACCTATTTCAATCTAGCAATCTTGTGCTCTGCTGTCAGTGCAGGCTTGCTGCTACATGTATGTGTTCGTATCCTTCCCCTATTCTTGAGGTTGTGTAGAGTAACATGACCAATGTTCAGCGCAGCAGCATAAGATCTCTCTGTCTGCCTAAGATAAAGTGGGACTGACTGTAGTAATGCATTTGATAAATTCAGTTGCTTACGACCTACCCTCCCAAACTTCTTACTCCTCACATCAATTGTATTGCCCATTCTCAACTATTTTTTTATGTCAGCCCCTATTCTTGTGATTGTTGACTTGTGTACACCGAATTGTGTTGCTAATTTTGCCATGACTCCATTAGGTAACTTGCCATTTTGCATTTTGACAAGAATTACATCTACAATCTCCCTTTTTTTTTTTGCAAAGTAAGCTGTTTTCTACTAGCAGCTGGAGTCCCTCCCTCTCTGTTTTGTGTTGCTTCATTATCACCTTGCATATTTTCAGTGTCTGATTCATACACCTGTTCTTGCGTTTCTTTTTGCTCATCATAGTAAAATGCAACCTCTGCTTCCAGTGATATTAATTGTTCAACATCTAAAAAATCTTCTTCATGAGGATCTTCCATGTTCCTTGTTTGTGATGTTTCAGTATCTTGGACACAAAGGCCTGGCTGCAGTATTTTTTTGGGTGAAGAAGCTGCCCTTTGTACATATGAAGGAGGAGATGCGGATTTTGCTCATGGATGAAGCTGCTTTTTTTTTTTTTTTTTTTGCTAATGGGGATGTAATTTGTTATTGAAAAACAATTGTATGATTTGGTGGTTTTTGGAAACACTTGTTTAATTATGTATGGGATCATTATATAGGCAAAGTTGTTAAAATCGTGATTCTATTTAGAATCGTTTAGGGAGGTAGAATCGAATCGATAAAATCAAATCGTAGAATCGTACGATTCTACAAATAAACTTAAAAATATTAAAAATATCTAGTTTCTTATCATTATTATCCAATTCAAGAGATAAATGGAGATTAATAATTCCAACTTTGCGTGATCCGCTCAAAACAATCCCAACTTTCGATTATTTTCTAATATACCTAACTTTGCCACTTTGTTGCTCAGGACATACCCTTTAATATGGTAACTGGTTATAACAGGTAAATCACATGTTATAACCGGTTATAACAGAAATTATGCGAAAGTTGGGATTGTTTTAAGCGGATCACGCAAAGTTGGGATTATTAATCTCCATTTATCCTTCTTATTTCCATGACAAAAAAGGTGATTTACCTGTTATAACCGGTTACCATATTAAAGGGTATGTCCTGAGCAACAAAGTGGCAAAGTTAGGTATGTTAGAAAATAATCGAAAGTTGGGATTGTTTTGAGCGGATCACGCAAAGTTGGGATTATTAATCTCCATTTATCCTTTAAATTATTGAATTAAAGTTTCTTTGACTTTATTTCTAAGTTATAATGAAAATTTTTCAATAATTAGTTTAAATCTTCATACCGATTAAGAAATTTGTTTATTAAAAGTTTCCATGATGGAAAATTTGAAATTTATATGTATATGTAAAAGATATTAGTAAAATATGATACATAAGAAAAATTTAAAATGATTCATACTATATTAGTAGAATCGGATCATTAAATCGTAGATCGTAGAATCGAGTTATGATTCTACCTCTCAAAATTTCATTCCAAATAGAATCGTAAGATTCTACAACTTTAAGATTCTACTTGCGATTCAAATCGTTCGCTTGTTTTTGGATCGTAAAATCGTGGAATCGTAGATTAGAATCGTGATTTTAACAACCATGTATATAGGGTTGTGAATAGGGATGGTCATGGGTCGGATCTGGGTCGGGTCCAATCAGACCCAGATCCAGACCCTAATTTTTTTTTAAGGATCCAGATCCGATCCAGACCCTTAGGGTCCAAAAATTTTAGACCCTGACCCAGACCCTTAGGGTCTGGCGGGTCTAGGGTCTGAATCTGGGTCCTTAAAGGATTTTTTTTAAAAAAAACTAATCAAAAATATATCATGCAATTATCTTCTATTTATATAAAATTTCTAAGCGTTTTCAACCGATACGATCATACAAACTACAAAGTTCAAAGTCTTAAATTACTTAATGTTCCAAATTAAACATTTCCAAAATATAACAAAGTTTCGAACACAACAACCAAATACGCAAAAAACTTAGAAGAAACATATTTAATAATCCTCCATTAAGTCCGCATCATTGGAGTATGAAATGGAGTATGAAATGTGAGAGAGAAGAGAGAACGCCGGCCCTAGCCCCTAGTATTTAGTTACTGGAAGTGGAGTATGAAATGTGAAATAAGTTGGAAACTTGGAATTGGAATATGAAAGTCTATTAAAATGTGAGAGAGAACGCCGGCCCTAAGTCTTTAGTACTACATTTAACTTTTTTTTTATTAAAACATTTTTAATATATATATTTTATTAAAATCAATATTGTTTTTAATATATTTATATCTTAGGGTCTACGGGTCGAATCTGGGTCGGGTCAGGGTCTAGAAAACATGGACCCGGACCTGGACCCTAACATTATGGACCCATATTCGACCCTAATTTTTAGGGTTCAAAAAAAGGAGGACCCAAACCCTTAAATATGGGTCGGGTCGGGTCTGGACCCTTAGGGTCCAGGACCCATGACCATCCCTAGTTGTGAAACTTGTTAATTTATGAATTTGGTAGGAATTTGGTAAATTTGGTGGAAATTTAAAAAGTCAAATTTGAATTTTGGTGGGAAAATTGGAGGGGAATTGGTCCTTTTAATACCAAACCCTCCATTTTCTCTCTCCGCCTTTTCCTTAATTACCTATACCTACTTTCTCTAATTTCTCCCTACAAAGTTTTGCATTGGCAACCATGCTTGGGCTAAAAGTTGCACATAAATATAAACGGAGGAAGTATATAAAATTACCTTTGTATCATTACCTTCAATTACCTTTTAAATTATTTGTTTATTTTTAGTATATACTTCCTCCGTTCCATTTTAGTTGCACAATTGGGTTTGACACAATATTTAAGGGTTGTCAAATCAGTATGATAAAAGTAGGAATGATGTATGATTGATGGTGATATGTGGGGTAGAAATAAAAATAAATTATTATAAATAGATAGTGGTTGTGACTTGTGGGTATATTAAATAATTAATGGGATGATGTATTATTGATGGTAATATGTGGTAGGAATAAAGTGAAGATAAAATAAGTAGATTATTTTTGCCAAAAATAGTAATGTTGCAAGTATTATGAAACTTCCAAAAACAGTAAGTGTTGCAAGTAAATTGGAACGGAGGAAATATAAAATTGCATTTGAAATTATCTCAATCAAGGAGCAACATGATTGTTTGTTTATTATATTCGAAATTTTATACTCCCTCCGTTTCTTTTTAATTGTCCACTTTCCTTATTTGGTAAAGTCACTTTACTTGTCCACTTTCTATTTTTGGCAAAACTTTTTACCTAAATACCCCCAACTACCCCAACTTATATTATTTAATAATACCCCACCTACCACCTTTTCAATTATAATAATCACTTAAGATACCCCACTACCACCTTTTCAATTATTATATTCACTTAAAATACCCCACTACTACCTTTTCAATTATTATAATCAATAAAAATACCCCACTACCACACCATTCTTAAAATCCGTTCCAAAGGCAAAGTGGACAATTAAAAAGAAACGGAGGGAGTATTTAATTTAAAATATTCTTAATACTATAAATTTTAGGAAAATTTTCAAAGAGTAATCTCAACTATCACCCGTTGGCCAAAAACAATCCTAACTATCGATTATTTTTTAATAATCCTAACTATTAATCGAATTTGTTCAAAACAGTCCCACTCCATCCATGACCGACAGCAGCAGGTATTTTGTGTTTAACTTGCTTTTACCTTTTTTTTTAACTCACCTTCATAAAATAAGAAAATATACCTTTCATCTTCAAAGTTCAAACTGATTCACTTTTTTGGAAATTCAAAAAATCCATTAAACTCTCCTTCCTCCATTGATGAGCAAGTTCATAGCATCTTCAAAGCTTCCACCACAAATTGTTTGGGATTAGCGTTCGAATAATTAGAAGAGGAATTCATTGAATCTTAAAGTAATGAAGCTTTTAGAGCTTTAGAATAAGTGAAGTTTATTACCTTTTGTTTTAGGGTTTGTTAATGGAGGAAGAATGAATGAACAAGAAGATGGAGTATAATGAAAATGAAGGGGACATCTTATTTGATGAAGGTGAGTAAAAACAAAAGGTAAAAAAATTAAACACAAAATGCCTGATGCAGCCGGTCATGGAGGGAGTAGGACTGTTTTGAGCAAATTTGATGAATAGTTGGGATTATTAAAAAATAATCGATAGTTGAGATTTTTTTGGCCAACGAGTGATAGTTGGGATTATTCTTGGCAAATTTTCCTTTATATAAACATTTTTTAATGGTGGTGACTTAGTGGAAGTAAAGACATGGAGATAGGTTGGGGACCAAAATTAGTCATCAGTATGTAAGTAAATGGGGGATTAGAATGGCACTTGTTTATCTAGTCGCGAATAGCGACCTACTCATCATAATATTTTAATCGCCAATATAGTAAATAAATGGGGGATTAGAAAGATACTTGTTTATCTAGTCGCGAATAGCAACCATGTACTCATCATATCATTTTAGTCATAATTCTTGACTAACATGCAACCTATGTTTTAGTCGCAAACGTTAGTTTATTGTCAAGGAACCAATTCTACCAAAAGTTTAATCTTATGGTTGAGGCACAAGAATATGTTATATACTCTAACACGTCTCCTTTCACAAGATTTGAACTTGTGACCTCATGTCACGTTGGCTTGTGATACCATGTTAAGGAACCAACTCAACCGAAAGGTTAATTTCTTTTTCAATATGTATTAAAAGTTTAGTTTCATATTAAGCAATCACATAAAATTATCTAATAAAAAAACAATAAATCAGACCCTTATTACTTAAAATAATTACATGGAACACTTCCAAGTTCCAAGATTGATGAGTTGAATGATGATATATGCATGAGACAAAATAATGAAGAGAATGGTTGTCCACATGTGTCACATGATGAAATTACATAGGCGAGATCTACTCCTAAAGATACATCACGATACGCCGTGCGATTGACTGGTGCGTAGAATTCATTTGTAGGGTAGTCACTAGTCAGTAGTGAAACAATGTTAAGACACCAGCTCATATTATTGACTCCTTTTGATTTGTATCACTTCACTCATTTATATATACCACTTCTATTATCTTCAGACTTAATTGCATTAACAACATATCCGATCCTCGATTATTTTGATTGTTTCATGGAGCTTTCCTTGAAACCTCAACTACTTTGACTTATTTTGTTGGGTATCAAATGAAATATTGTACAATTTATATTGAAATTCTTTCGTTTCTTAGAGTTGTTCTTCTAATTAACTTTTATAAAAATTAATAAAAGTAGAATGTTTTAGAGGGTTGTTTTCCCTTAAGTTTATTAAAAATATTTTAATAAACTTAAGGGAAAACAAGTAAGAAATGTTCAATGCTACATCCTACATGGTCAGTACTGTAGTTGGACAATTAATCTCTATTGACTTTTTGATTATATTTTCATAATTTGATTTATAATTAAGTGATAATGATGATATTGAATATGTTTTGGTTTGCAATTAGATAATGGTTAATTGAGTTGGACAATTAAATTTGAATTACAGATGTAAATAAGAATTCAGTTGGTTTTACGGTCCAATTGGTCAAAATATGTTCAATGCAACATGTAAATAAGAATTAAAATGATAAAAAGTACGTTCTCAATGATACTATACGAAACATTAACTGAAATTCTAAAATAATTCCATTTACAATAATGAATGAGTCCAAATTGAGTTTTAAGATATGATCAATTAAGTATCTAATCAATTATTGATATAGATTATAGACAATAGTGTAATTTGGTTAGTTTAAGTTTTCAATATACATATACAACTCAACTACATCGAGCTTAACTCACCATTATTGTTACGCAAGCAGAATCTTACGATTTTATTTAGAATAAAATATTTAGAGGTAGAATCATAACGTGATTCTACGATTTAACGATCCGATTCTGCTAATTTAGTATGAATTATTTTTAATTTTTCTTATGTAGCATCCTATAAAAATTTCAAATTTTCCTTCATGAAAACTTAAAAAAAAAAAAAAAAAAAAAACAAATTTCTTAATTGGTACGAAGATTTAAACTAATTATCAAAAATTTTTAGTTATATTCTTAAAAATATAGTCAAAGAAAATTTAATTCATACATTTAAACCTCAAAAAAAAATCATACATTTAAATTAATAAATTTAAGTTTATTTGTAGAATCGTACAATTTTGCGATTCGATTCTACGGATTCGATTCTACCTCTCTAAACGATTCTAAGTAAAATTGTGATTTTAACAACTCTGTTACTCACTACAACATTTCGTTAATAAGTATGATTCTACGAGGCTACAATAATCTAATAGATAATTTACACCAACTGTATTCAAGCTAAATCTTCTAGTTATTGAATTTTTTTGTATAATCATTAATATTCTATTCTATTATCTTATTAGTAAGTCAAATTAGATATTTTCAAAAATTAACTTTTATAAATACTTAATTTTACATATTTGGAGCTAACAATGAATAATTAATGTTTTAACATATATTGAACTACTTTAAATAAATTTAATAAACATGAATTCATGATACAACTTAACTTACAATTGAAAATAAAACGAGTAAAAGTTTAAAATTATTATATATTTATTAAAAGTAACAACTTAAGGTTAGAAATCCAATTTATATCAAATAAAATTTTAAATATCAATATTTAATCAACTGATAGTATCCCGTAATCGATTTCTACTCGAGAATAAGACTTGAATCCAATCAGTGCCTAAAAAACGAAACCAATTATTGATTGATGACAACGCAAGCCTGATTAACACTCAAATAGAACATAAATTGACGTTGATCCGATGCAAACCCGATAACTCAAATAATCATTGATAAATTGACCCGTAACTAACCAAGTCAACCTGATCATGGCTCGTTAACGCATCGATCTATCCAAAATATAACCGATCTAAACTCTAATTGAACATAATGTCACTCGTTCGAAACCAATTAAATGATCCGAATGAACACCTGTAATGATATTAGGAGTCGTTTGGTTGACGTAGGAATTAAATTCCAATGGGAAGTTGTAATTCATTGGAATTTACTTCCTTTGTCAATTTCCTAGGAATTACTTAATATTGTTTGTTTGACAATAGGTGTAACAACCCATCTTTATATGACGTCATTACTGTATTATTATAATAATTTTTGGAGATTTTAGAATTTAATTAAATTATGTTCGACTTAGTTTTAATAGATTCGTGTCCCACATGAATATTTAAATGTTATATTTGTGTTAAAAATAGAGTTGTGATTATTAAAATAATGAGATTCGAATAAAATTAATATTTTCTTATTTATTTAATTTGTGAACACATGATAGTAAGTTGTCTTAGTAAAGTTTTTTTTTTAAAAGACTCACCTTAATAAAGAGATGGGCTAGGGTTTGAGACCACAAATTCTCATTCCTTTTCACAAAGCTAACCGGTCCTCTCCCTTCCCTTTGAGCCGCCAGTGAGCAGCAGCTGCAGTGCCGCCGCCAGCAACCAGCCGGCCTGTTGCACGGCCCCCACAGCAGCCCGGTTCCTCTTCCTTCCCCCACGACAGTAGTGAACAACAGCCGACTCGTTTCTTCCCTTCCACGAGCAGCAACCGTGCTGTACTGGGCGCCTCCTACCCTCACACGAAGCAGCAACACCTCCACAAGGGGTTGTGCCGCCTCTGTGCACGCCCTAGTTGTGCTAACCACCACCACAAGCCCTTGCCTTCACTCCTCTTCTCTATCTCTATAATTGTGAGCCATCTCCTCTTTTACTTTATTAATTTTTCTAGCTTTTATTTGTAGTTTTATTAAGTGTGTTGAATTTGGTGTTGGTTTTGTATTAAGTTATTGAATCTTTTGTTGGGTAAGAGTTAGATTGATGAATTGAACCTATTTATGATTTAGGGTTTGAAATTTGATGAGAAATTATGGGTTGTGTGTTGATTTTGTATCAATGATATTCAATCTTATTGTGGGTGATGTTTAAAGATGTTATTTTTGAACAATGAAGTGATTATGATTTAATTTAGGGATGAAATTTTAATGTTGTGTGTGCTTATGTTCTATGTTGGTGGTGTGATGATTAATTGGATAATTTCATAAGTTGTTTTGATGCCTAATTGTGTTTGTTAAAGGTTAATGAGGTTACAAATACACAATTTTCATAAGTCATGAGCATGGTGTCTAATTTATTGTTAAGAGTTACTAAAGTTACTTGTTGATGTTTTGATTGTAACTCTTCTGACTTCGGAAAATATAATTAATGATATTGCGACATGATATCTTTAAGAATTGTCTTTATCGTCATATTAGTGTCATATTAACATTGTAAGATTCTACTGTGATTTGTTATATTTTTTTTAGTAACGTGAATTAATATAACTCAAATTTAGTTGATATAAATATGAACGATGCACAAAATCCTTTTGTTCTTAAATTGATGGAAAGACTTGCGCTGGCGTTAAGTTAATGACCATGACTTGTGATGAATGAAATGTGTGTGTGCTAGAGTAATCGAAAACTCATATTAAATGAGTTATAGTGGTTACTTTGGAATTTAGCTGGTATGACAAAGTAGATAAGTGGACTTATTAGCTCTACTCCTAACTTATATAGGTGTCCATTTCATAAGAGGAAAGTAGAACCTTAGTTGGGTGACTTTTGTAACTTTTGGTCGTGCAGCGATGCTTGCAGGTACGTACACGCAGTAACTATCCTTATATGCAATTGCTTTAAGACTTTATTATTATCGTGATAATATGCCCTGTATCGAAACTATGAACTACTAGCGAATACTTTTCATATGAAGAGTTATCGATCATGAAATCCTCGCGCTTAGAATAGTTTAGTGAATGAGAGTATTGATAGAAGTCGGAAACCACCCCCTTATTTATTCGAGAATTGGATTATGCGTTACTCGGATTAGAATGATTCCTTATAAGTGAATTTCATATTTTATTTGAATTGCTCAGTGGGTTTCAGCGTTCTGCTATCCCAGGGCATTCTTTAATAGTCAAAAGCGGGAGTTATTCCCCTTTGATAAAGTACTAAATTATGATTAGTTGGCGTGACTCAACTGGATTATATCCCGTTGATTTAATAGTCCCCTAGGTGAGGTTCGACGGGACCACCGTAAGGGGGGTATGAGCATACTTTGTCAATTGGGCGCCGGGTGGCCGATAACGCCCCTTGACCGAGGTGTCACCATGCGGGCCTTGCAAACCCCAATATGGTTGCCTCTCCACTGGATTAGTACCCCAGTGTTAGTTTCCCGAAGGTAGGACCCGAAAGGGTCAGCTGGAGGGGGTATGAGCTCATACTTTACCATGGGCGCCGGGTGGCCGATAACGCCCATGGCCATGTCACTATGCCATGAAGTAAAGAAAAGATCTACTGATAGAATGTTACTCATTCATAGAAAGCTTACTCATTGATTATTCAATGATAGAGTAGTTATGCTAGTGAGAACTGCACCTAAGCTAAGTTACCTCAAAGGAATTATCAGTCTCAAAGAAGGGCTATGAATACGCTTACTCTAAGATAGAGAAGCTCTATAGGGTCACACGTTAGATACTCTGTAATTCCTTGGTTGAATTGATACTACGCGTGTTCTGCAAGAATTTATGTTTTGAGAAGATAAATGTGAAGACTCACATGCTATCCTAGAAGCATAGGTGGACGGTAAACGATTACTATTTGGGCTTGTGTCCTATGAAATCATCTCATGTTGTTGTGTAACATAATGTTATCTACTGGTTGGTCTTATTATATTTGGTGCTAGTTGCTGACGTGTACGTGTTTGTGTTTATGTTTGTTTGTTTGATGACTTTCTATGATTGTCCTGCTATGACACATTGGCCTTGGTCTGATGTCGAGCAGCAGGAGGATCATGGACAGTCGTAGCAGGTATCGAAGCTTCTTTTTGCATTGCATTGCATTGGGGAAGAGTGATAAGGGCGAAGAACAACCCGTGTCATACTGTTATTCTTTTATTTTGTAGTTCTTATTTATCTTTTGCAAATTTTGGTTGTATACGTTTGTTAGGAGGCCTCGTGTCCTCCTTTGCATATTTGTACTTCCGCTGTGTAGTTGTAACGTTGTATGGTTTAGAGTGTTAAGTCAACTTAAAACGCAAGCGCTGACACCGGAACCACGATCCATGCTTGGCATGTTGTTTTGAGAAGCCGGCGATGAATCATTCCGCCGTGATATAGTTTTGATAGGCCATTGATGCCTTTGTTTTATTAGGTTATAAATAACATTTTCTTTCTACAAAAAGGCGCACAATTTTAGGGTAGATGCTGCCGAAATTTCCGCTCACCTTTTTAAAGTAATCATTAAATGTTTTCTAAATTCTTTTCCTTTTCTTTTATGTAACACCCGAATTTCCTTCCATGCTTCACGATTTTGGTTTCGTTTAAGGGGTCGGAAATTCAGGGGTGTTACAATAGGAATTTTCATTTCCTTGGAAGTAATTCATGGTAATAGACGTTAATGACCAAGGGGGGTACATGGTAATCTAATTCCTATGTCTCATAGGAATTAACTTCCCTTGGATTTTATAATTCCTAGGAATTTTAGATTTTTTGGCAACCAAACAAATTAACATAATACTATTTCCTAGGAACTTAAAATTCCTAGGGTAATAGTGGAATAATATTTTTTAACACTTGCAATTACAACGAAGTTTTTCTTAGTTTTTTCGTTCATCCTATTAAATTTTTTCCTCTTTTATTTTAGACTATGATCATATTTCTTTAATTCTCATCTACACATTTAATTAACTTTGTCATAAAATCAACAATTTCTTTCACTTTTTCATTAAAGAACACTTATTTTCATAGTAGTCTTGTACTAGTAGACGCGAAAGTTAAAGAATAGTTGACACTTCTAATTCATATATTTGTACATATTTTTAATTTTTTATTTCGAGTATACGTTATATTTTCTCTGTCTTACATAATTTACGTCGATCTTCATTTGGAATTGTCTGGTTAATACGTATTATTTTCTTATCAATAAATGAACCACACCACTTTAATATCAATTACACATATAAACTCTTTTGAATATAATATAATTCACACAATCTTGTCTCTCTTTATTTAATATTAGATTTTCAAAATTTTCTGTTTTCTTAAACATTCCCTTCATATTTGTAGGATAGAAATGATCCTTGCCTTTCATTAATCATTGGGACCATATATATACACACCAATACAAAACCTAGAGCTAAGGCTAATTACAAATGTACCCTTATCTAATTACATCATCCATATATATATACTAATACACCCCCGCAATCGAAGCGGGAGGTGGACGGACGCTAAGATTGGATCTAAACTCATCAAATAGGACGCGAGGAAGGCCCTTGGTGAATATGTCTGCCAGATTGAACCGAGAAGGAATGTGAAGAATACGAACATGGCCACGGGCCACCTTCTCACGAACAAAATGAATGTCTAATTCAATATGTTTCGTGCGTTGGTGTTGAATCGGATTGCCGGATAGGTAAATAGCACTCACATTATCACAATACACCAACGTAGCCTTAGAAAGAGGACAATGCAGCTCTAGGAGTAGATTACGAATCCAACATGTTTCGGCTACCACATTGGCAACCGCACGGTACTCGGCCTCAGTGCTTGATCGAGACAAGGTAGATTGACGTTTTGCGGACCAAGATATTAAATTGTCACCATAGAACACACAATAGCCCGACGTCGATCGTCTTGTATCAGGGCAACCTGCCCAGTCAGCATCAGTATAACAAACCAAGGACGAGGAAGATGATGGTGTAAGATGAATACCCAACTCTAAGGTACCCTGAATATAGCGGATGATGCGCTTAAGAGCATGAAAATGAGACTCACGAGGATCGTGCATATGCAAACAAATTTGTTGGACTGCATAAGAGATGTCGGGTCTCGTGAATGTAAGATACTGAAGGGCCCCAGCGAGACTACGATACAAATGAGGATTCGCCACAGGAGGACTAGAGCAGGCACCGAGTTTGCCTGATGTATCAACTGGAGTAAGACTGGGCTTACAAGAAGACATGCCAGCGCGAGCTATAATTTCAGATGCATATTGTTTTTGTGATAGAAACAGGCCACTGGATGAATGGGAGACAGCAATACCCAAAAAATAGTGTAAGGACCCCAAATCTTTCATAGCGAACTCAGATGTCAATTGGGCTATGATGGATTGCCGTAGAGCATCAGATGAGGTGGTCAATACAATATCATCCACATACAACAGAAGAAAAGCAATATCAGACCCACGGTGCAGAATGAATAATGAATGATCACACTTACTGTTCTCAAACCCAATCGTACGAACATAGTCAGCAAATCGTTGGTACCATGCACGGGGAGCCTGCTTCAGACCATAAAGAGACTTCTTAAGACGACATACGTAATCAGGATGGGTATGATCCCGGAACCCCATGGGTTGATACATGTATACCGTTTCATGCAAGTCACCATGCAAAAACGCGTTTTTGACATCAAGCTGGTGAATGGACCACTGGCGAGACAGAGCAAGACTGAGAACCGTACGAATAGTAGCGGGTTTGACCACAGGGCTAAAAGTCTCAATACAATCAACACCAACCTGCTGGGCACTCCCATCACCAACTAAACGAGCTTTATACCTCGCAAAAGAGCCATCAGAATTTGTCTTATGACAAAAAATCCACATGCATCGAATAACATTAGCATTGACAGGATAGGAAGAAGGTGGACCAGGAGAGAGAAAATAATAACGGAGGCGGCGGATGATTTGTTTAGGGATTAGAGAAGGGCTGCTGATACCATGTAGGATAGAAATGATCCTTGCCTTTCATTAATCATTGGGACCATATATATACACACCAATACAAAACCTAGAGCTAAGGCTAATTACAAATGTACCCTTATCTAATTACATCATCCATATATATATACTAATAATATTTAATTTTATCTCATTGGGACAAGAAAAGTATATAATCTTATCTTATCTAAGTTATCTTAATGAGTCTATTCCCAAAGTATAGCAAAATTGAAAAATAATTCTCAATCTATATTACGAGGAAAATATTTCCCGCTTTACCGTCCACGTCAGACTAATTTTTTCACAAAAAAAAATTCCAGCTTAAATCGCCATCTTAGATGGCAATTTGTTAAGTATACAAAACCGCTATCTAAAATGGCGGTTTACTTTAATAAAGCAAAAAAAGGTTGTGTAGTGCACAGGGTTTGATCTCAAGACCTTCAACTAAATGGTTAGGCGCTCACCAACTAAGACAAACAAATTCCTTGAATCAATATTACGTAGTTACAATATAAGCGTGCATTGAATTGAATTTCAAGATTGTTTGAAGTAGCGAAAAAACGCTAAAAATTGTGACACATTGGATTCGATCTCACGACCTCCCGGACATATAATTAGGGCAACTACCAACTGAGCCAAATAGTTTCTTCGATTCAATAATACCTATTTACTATGTAACTTGATATTTGAGATGGAGTAAATGTCAAAATGTTGGCAAGAGCAAAAAAAAATTTCTGCCAAAGCAAACCGCCATCTCAGATGGCGGTTTTGTTTTTATAATAGTTATTTTTTCATCATTTATATCAAATTGTTTCCTTAGAAAGCGGTTTATTAAAAAATTAAGATCAAACCGCTATCTGAGATGACGATTTACTAAAAAAAATTTTAAAAAAAAATATTTTACAAACCATCCTACGTGGACAGTAGACCGGGAATTAAGTTTCTTTTCAATGCAAAGTTGGAATTAAATTTCCAACTAACATTATTTGGGGAATAGGGTCTATCTTAATAGGTAAAGAGGGAAAAAGATTTTTTTTTTTTTTGAAAATTAAGAGAAATAAAACATTATGTAAGGGTGAAACTGAAATTCATAACCAAGAGGATATATATAATTGATATTGATTGATAGAAAATTGATGATTGGAGAGCAGAAGATGGTTTACACAAGGACACAACGTCAACATCCAGTATAGCTCCAACTAGCTTTTACTCGTTGAAAGTTGTATGGCGGTGCTCACTTTCCTCTTAGATCTTCTAAATATCCACAACACAGCCACTGGTCCTACTTGAACTAACGCGTTCGCCGCAATCTAACTTCGCTTGATTATATTTTAAATATTCCCTTCGTCTCATTTAATATTACAACATTTTAATTATTTTTTAATTTCAACCATGGTTAGCAGATTCTCGATTTTGATTTACAATTCTATGATCTTACGATCCAAAAACAGGCCACTGATCCGGATCCTACGTAGAATCTTAAAGTGGTCGAATCATGCAATCCTACATTCCTACTTAGCTCAAGAATTTAGGTGGTAGGATCATAACACGATTCTACGATTCTACGATCCAACAATGTGATCCTACACGAATAGTTTCAATCATAAAATATTTTCACATAATACAGATTTCACTTACGTATAAATGTATATTTAAAATAATTAGATTCATCAAATTCAATACCTTTACACTAGTGGAAAAAAAGCTATTGGCTGCTGATTATTGGCTGCGGTTGTTAGGAAAACGCAGCCCATTTGAGAAATAAAAAAGCTGGAAAAAAGAAAAGTACTAAGGGGCTGCGGTTTTTGGCAATGACCGCAGCCCTTAACCCCTTAAAAAATTCATCAAAAAAAAAATACTAAAGGGGCTGCGGTTTTTTGGATGTCCGCAGCCCTTAACCCTTCCAAATTAAAAAAAAATTAAAAAAAAAATAATTAAAGCAAAGGGGCTGCGGTTTTAATTAATGTCCGCAGCCCTTAATTATTCCATATTAATAAGGAAATTAAAAAAAAAATTAAGCAAAGGGCTGCGGTTTTTTTAAATGTCCGCAGCCCAAATATAAGCCCAACCCAACTTAATTAATTAAACCCTAAAAAAGCCCTACAAGTTCAGTCCGCCGTTTTATCATTTCATTACTCCCTTCTTGCTCCTCCTTTTATCATTTCATTTGAATTCCTTCTTCCTCTCCTCTCCTCTCCTCTCTCTTAAAAAACCCTAAAAAAGCCCAAACCATAATTCAGTCCGCCGTTTTCTCTTATTCCCTTCATGTCTCTTAAATTCCTTCTTCCTTCATACGAAGATCTACAAGTTCATAAACAAGTTCATACCATAAACAAGTTCTTTATTCAAGAATCTGGGTTGATCTACAAGTTCATACCATAAACAAGTTCATACCATAAACAAGATCTACAAGATCTTGATGTTCCTTGAAGGCTTTTGAAGGCTGTTCGTTTTTTTTTCTGGGTTAGTAATGAAGATCTTCGTTTTTTTGGTATAGATATGTACTTTGATTTTGTTGTTTTCTGGGTATAGATCTTGGTATAGATCTTCGTTTTATATTTATGTAATTTTTCTGTAATTTCATTTTAATTTTTCTGTATTTTCGTTTTATTTTTTCTGTAATTTCGTTTTATATTGGTAGATCTATTTTGTTCTTGGTAGATTCAAGATTTGTTCGAGATTTGTTCGTTTTTTTATTTCGTTTTTTTATTTGTAAGTTTAGTTTGATTTATTTTTTTTGTAAGATTTGTAAGTTTAGTTTTTTTATTTTCGTTTGGTTCTTTACATTTCCTTCGAGATTTTTTTTGTAAGATATAGGAATTAATAAAGAAAAGTTTAGTTTGATTTATTTTTTTTGTAAGATCTGTAAGATCTGTAAGATAGGAATTTGTTATGTAATATTTGATTTTTTTTTAAGATCTGTAAGATTTAAACGAAAAGCAAAAAAAATTTTTTTTTTTTTATTTTGAAAAAAGACTAAAGGGCTGCGGTTTTTTGACCTGTCCGCAGCCCTTTAGTCTTTTTTGGGCTGCGTATTTTGACCGCAGCCCTTATCTAATATTATTTGCTGCTACAATAATGGCTGGGGTCAAAAACCGCAGCCCATAAGGGCTAAAAAACCGCAGCCCTTAAGGTTTTTTCCACTAGTGTTAGAAAATTCATGTTTTTCTTAATATTTTACTTACACCTTAAAACTGAAAAAGTAACAAATTTAATTAATAATCAGTAATCCAAAGTTCATAAATGCATATTTGTAGGATTACTGAGTAGAATCTCGATCCTAATAACCTTGATTTCAACCATACAATTCATTTTTCATTTTCATTTATTATCATTATCTACATTGTTCTTAACAAAAAACTACTTTCTCTTTGCTTCAAATTATATGCCATAGAGTAGTATTCCCTTTAATTCAAAGGAATTGTTTCATTTGATTTTTTAACATTATTTATCGAATAATTTTAATTTTTATTTATTGTTAATCTAATTCTCAAATTATAATTGAGTGAGATTTTGTTTGATTCATTAAATTAAATATAAATTTGATATTAATGAAATTTTTGTATTTAAATTAATGCATTAATTAAAGCGTAAAAATTGAATGGAATAATAAGTGTGATTAGGAGAAAGTATAAAAATCAGAAGTTTCATATGCATCCACTTTACTAGGGAATTTACTTATAAGAAGCGTTTGGTTTTAGGAATAAAATCGAAAAGATTTTATAAATAATTAAAAGAAAAAGATTTAAAATACTTGGGTTTCTAATACATTAAAATATAACCTAAAAAGTAAAAAGTCAATCAATAGGGATAATATAATAGTCGTAAAAAGTAGTAAAGTAAAAGATATAGATATTAGTTTTAATGACAAATGACATCATCATTGAGTTTTAGGGGGGAAATTTCTTTTTAAAGTTGTGACACGTAAGAAATTTTAAAAAGTAATGATATCATCCGTGTTTTGGTGTAATAATAGTTACTAGTTTGAAACCCGTGCCAAGCACGGATAAATTGTAAAAATATTTATTATATAAAATTTAGATAAATTATAATAATTATGAGAAACATATTATTGTTAATGGGTCAAAATGACAATTACAAAATGCAATTAACAATAAATTTTGAATTATTATTTGTACTTTACTTTTATTATATATTATTTAAATGAAAAACAAATCTATTTGGTTTATTGTTATTATTCCATGAAGTGTGAGGAAAAAATTTAGTTAGTAATGTTAAAATTCTCCCTCTATTTTATATTTAGCTATTTACAATCAATTTCTATTGGATATTGTCTCACTTACTTTGTACACTTTAAAATTTTGATAACGTTCCCATCAAATTTTATTTAATATCAACTACAAATTCAATTTATCTTTCGATATAATCCTCTAATTTATTTTTCTCGCTTATTGATTTGTGCCATATCGACCAACACCAAAATAACATTTATACCTTCATATTAAGGGTGTAAATCAATTGAGATGAAGAGTTCATAACTATATAAGATATGGTGGTTTGGACATAGAACAACTTCATATGTTCCTTAAAATTGTTATTGACTCCATTTTTTTATTAACTTTATCTGGAAATTTTTTTTGTAATACCTATGGTCTCCATTTTTTCTCCATTAAATTCATTATTCTATAACATATATATCCCACATTTTAGACTCTAATTTTCTTAATTCTATAAACATTAATATGGAAATAATTTTAAAAAACAAAGAGAGTAGCTTATCCAAATTAAAAAGGACTGATTTCTAAATTACTTATATGTTCCATTTGATTTTGCATCAAAGAAAAACAGAGAGTAAGTTTTAAGAAATTAAAATAGTACTCCCTCCGATTCAATTTACTTGTCCAGTTTAATTTTTGGTTACTATTCATCAATCACTCTTAATTTGTATTTTTTCTCTTAATTTATAAGGTAAAATATAGTCATGTGGGATCTTATTTTGTTCGTCTCTATGCAAAGATTATTAATATCAAATTTTTATAATTTTTAATTATACACAATTAAAGATATTAAAAGTTAAAATGTTGCCTCGGCATGTGTGAAAAAGGTAAACTGGACAAGTAAATTGAATTGGAGGGAGTAATAAATAAATAGAGAGAATAAATTGTCTGGATAAAATTAAAAGTACGTTAAAAAATACGGATGAAACTAAAATAAAGTTGTGAGTCATTGTCAAAAAATAAAATTGACGCAAATTAAGTGAGACGCATCAAAAGGAAAGATATTGCAAATTCTTTTTTTTTGGCAAACAAAATACTTTTTCATTTACCAGAAAAACCAAATACATCAAAAAACTGGAGCTCGGAAAAACCTATTTGCATTAGTGTGGAAACAGAGCCCACCTTCTAGGAAAGGTTTCCCCGGCCCACTCTTCATGTGCATACGGGCAAAAACCAAGGCCAAAAAAATAGGCCGACACATAAGAAATCATCCAAAAAAAAAACAAAACGCTATACAGTGCGTAAATAAAATAAACCTCAATTAGCAAATACATCATAGCAATCCAGGAAACAGCAGCTTGCACAAATCATCTCAGGACCACTAACAAACAGCAGCTCAAGTGTGTGGACAGATCAGTAGATCAACCACTCAAAACAACGACAGTAACAGCATAGTACAGCCACTACTACAAATCATCACTTGTGCCACAGTAGCAGTCGTGGCACAATATAAGAATTTCCCATGGCTATGATGTTTAGCCACGGGAATTTTAGTTAGAGACTAACGTGGCACAAGTGATCGTGGCTAGATTGTTGCCACGGGAAAATTATGATTGTCATTCTCAAATTTTCACTTATGATATCAGAATTGAAATCCATAATTTAAGATGAAATACTTATTTCCAAACACTACATAAAAGAATTGGAAAATTCCGCTTGGCGATTGTATAGAGCTTATGCTTAGTAAAATATCTTTATTACTCCTTCCGATCTTTTTTGTGTGTCCTATTTGAGGATTTTACACATATTAAGATAGTGGGAATCTTGGGTATTATTTTATTAAGATAGTGGAATAATTTAATGATTGTATTGGTATTATTAGAGAGAAAATATAAATAAATTAAAGATAAAGAAAAAAGAAAAACAAAAAAATTAAGATGTCATTAGTAAGAGAGATAAACGGTTACAATACCCCAATATACTCAAAAATCTGTTACACAATTCCACTTTCCATTTTAGAAAAGTTTTGGAGCTAAAACTACAATTTGGAGGGAAATGTGCTAAAACTAAAAATGGAAACCCTTACATTCCATTGGGCATCCTCATAATACATGGATTAACAAAATTACAAAGTTTAATCAAAGATTGTAAATCAGTGACTATACAAATTCTGATCAAAAAACGAACCTTAATTTGATCAATGAAGACTATAAAAACAGGAACTAATGAATGAAATTTCATCCCAAAAAAAAATATCAGTAGCTTAACTTATGATCTTCAAACACAAAGCAGTAACAGTAGCTTGAACTTCCAAAACACAAACAGGAATAACAGTAGCTTTACACAGCTTCAAAACAAAAGCTGTAAAAAACGTTCCAAAAAAAGAAGAGAGGAACAGCAATAGTAGCTTCAAAAAGAACAGAGGAACAGTAACAGTAGCTTCAAAACAGTAGCTTCACTTCATATTTTACCCCATCATTGGCTAGCAAATGGCCTCAGGAAGTGAAGACGAGATCGAGGGGGCATGGTACTTTGGATCAAATTAATACGATCCTCATTCAAGTTCGGAATCCGAGGAAGAACCACAACAAAACATTGTAGAGCAACAGGGGGCACAAGAACCACAACATAATCCAAGGCTATCTAATGAAATGCGACATCTTATTTTTGAAGAGTTGCTTTCATTGCACACAAACGACAAATTACCTCATGGAACATTCCAAAGGATCGGTCAAAAGTACGGTTACCATCATAGGACCATAAGGCGGTTATGGCATAGGGCAATGCAATCAAAGGAACCAAACAAGCCATACATGGTGGAGTCTAAATTCAAGAATTGTGGATGGAAACGAGTTGTTGTGCCTCCCAATGTTCTTGAGTCTAGACCGATGGGGGATAGAACATGTATAAGGGATGTGACACAATGTCTAGACTTGGCACCGTCAACCGTATGGAGGCTAATCAAGAGAGGAGAGATCAAAGCACATTCAAATCCTCTTCACCCTAGTCTAACCGATGCCAATAAGGTTAGAAGGGTGGAGTAGATATTGAGTCTCATTCAAGAGGATAGCATTCAAAGGCATCCAATTTACAAGGGTATGTTCGATTTTATTCACATCGATGAAAAGTGGTTCTATTTAACCAAAAAAACTCAAAGAGTTTACCTTGCACACAAAGAAAAGATCCCGTATAGGGCAGCAAAATCATCGAAATTCATACTGAAGGCAATGTTCTTAGGGGCGGTTGCTAGGCCTAGATGGAACACACATGGGCAATGTATTTTTGATGGGAAAATTGGAATTTTTCCCTTCATAAATAGGATGGTTGCCCAAAGAGACCCAAAAAATAGGCCAAGGGGAGCAATAGAAATCAAGCCAACCGAATCTGTCACACAAGAGGTGTATAGAAACATGCTCAAACAAAGTCATACTTAGAAAGTGGCCAAGAGAAGGTCCATCGGTCATATTCATACAACAAGACAAAGCAAGAGTACACATAACACAAGGATCCGGTTTGGCAACAACACAATGTACAAGGAGGGCTTACATTCATATTAACACAATAACCACCCAATAGTCCGGATTGTAATATATTGGACTTGGGATTTTTTAGAAGCATTCAATCCTTGATGCATAAAAAGATGCCTAAGAATATGACGGAGTTGATTGGTGCCGTCGAAGATGCTTTTGAAGAACTTCATCCAAAGACATTGACAAATGTCTGGATTTCATTGCAACATCACTTGAATGAAATTCTTAAAGTGAAGGGAAGTAACGATTATGTACAACCACATTTGGGGAAGAAAGTTGAAGAAGATAATGGGTGGTTAAGAATTCAAGTTAGGATTCCAACGCAACTAGTTAGGGAATCGGTTGCGTTTGTGAATCCTTCCATGAATCCTCAAGCTTCCCAAACACAACAAGAGAATGAAGATGTGGCACAATCGTCAAACACAATGCAAGAAGCTTATGATCAAGTATTAGAAAAGACCCAAGGTTGATTAAATTTTTTTTTTTAACTTAGAACTCAACCCCTCAGTGTTTGTTATGTAAAATCGTCATTAAAGTTTTTGATTTAGCAAAGTTAGGAGCAACGTTTTGAAAAAAAACGATTTATGAATTCAAAGGTTTATGTACATGAGAATTAATGGCTCATTTTGTTTCTAAATCAAGTAAAAAAAATGCCCCCTGTTTCATCATAGAGGTTCTTAAACCTCTCAGAACGTGTGTGATCATCATTTTAAATGAAATCCATTAACCATGCATAAAACCCAACGATTTCAAACGTTTTTTCAAAAGCTACTCAACTACAATGTAAAAATCAAACTTTTCAGAGTTTTTTAAATCATCATTGGGGTACCATCATTCACAAAAGAAACATAAATCATCAGAACATGAACTAAACAGAACATGAACAAAGCCCTAAACAGAATATGAACATGAACAAAGCCCTAAACAGAACATGAAATAAACAAAACATAAATCATTCACAAAAGGAACATAAATCATCAAAACATGAACTAAACACAAAATGAACAAAACCCTAAACAGAATATGAACATGAACAAAGCCCTGAACAGAACATGAAATAAACAGAACATAAATCATTCACCAAAGGAAAATAAAATAATACCAAATAAATCAGTGATTAAGAAATAAAGCTTAAAATAATCATCAAAACATGAACAATAAACAACATGCATAAAAACCCTAAATCATCATCATCAACATCAACTAACACACAACAACATACATAAACATAAAAATGCCTAAAATATTTCCAACAACAAACAATTCCAGAAGTCACCCAAATTTTGCAATTACAGCCTAAATCCCAAAAATTTCTTAAAGTCTCTTCTAAATAAAACGAAAATTAACTTAAACTTAAATAAATTGGTGTTACAATCAACGACGGCGTTTTTTAGGGTTTTCTTTAGCCCTAGCAGTCAGTACTTCTTAAGGAGTGTTAGGGACTTGCTTAACATCATCATCTTCAACAGGAGGAGTTTTAGGAGGTGTTTTAGATGGAGAATCAAAAACAAATTTAATTTTTACAGGTGGCTCACCACGCATTTTCGAACAAGCATCGTCTTCAAGTACTTTTTGATAAGCCTCAAGCTCTTTTTTTGACCATCTTAGTATCTCATTTGAATAAGAATGTGAGAGGCCATGGATTGAATATGAACATAACTCACCATATTCACAAAGACCATTATACAAAAAACTAGGAATTGAGGATGAACTTGAAGATGGTTTAGTAGCCATAAAAAACCCAGAAAAAACCGTCAAAGGAACCAAAGGAACAGGGGACGTTTTTGAAGCCAACCACCAAAATTAACGACACTTACCTCAAAATGTAGAGAATAAAACGATCTGTATTTTAGTCCAAATAAAGGAAACGAAATAAAGGTAAATCAGGGGGCAAAGCTTGAATGATGAAACGAAAATGGCGTTTCAGAGGAGAGAGAGAGAGCAATAATGTGAAATGAGAGAGAAACACGTTAAAAGAGAGAAGTAATAATGAGGGGAGGGAGGATTCTCAAAGAATCCGGACAAATAGAGGAGAGAGAGTGCAAAATATGGAATCAAAAGTTTCCATTTTAGGAAATGGGACAAACTAATGAAACTACCCGTTATAGTAATGTGGACAATCAAAAAAGAACGGAGGGAGTATATGTTAAAATGTGATTATCTGATATTGAAAAACAAAATTATTTATAACTATTTATGATTTTAAATATTAAAGATAAGTTTTCAGAAAGATCTTATTAGGTCAAATCATACAATCATATCATATAATACAAGATCGAAAAGAATTGAAAATTTTTATACGGGTGATTTTGTTGAGCTTTTCCCTAATGGAATATTTTTACAGGTTAAAAAGTGATTATGTGATATTCAAAACATTCTAATACATCATTTATGATTTTAAGTATTAAAGTTAAGTTTTCAAAAGATTTTATTATATCAAATTATACAATCATATTATATCATACCATACAATATTATAAAAGAATTGAAAATTTTCACCTTGCAATTTTAGATCTTTTGCCTAATGGAGCATTTTTACAGGTTAAATTGTGGTTATGTGATATTCAAAAGATTTTAATACATTAATTATGACGACTTTATTTATTAAAGATAAGTTTTCATAATGATTTTATTAGATCAAATCATACAACTATCATATTATACAATATTATAAAAGAATTCGAATATTCCACATGATGATTTTATGAAACATTTTTCCTAATGGAACGTTTTTACAAGTTAAAATATGATTATATGATATTCAAAAGATTTTATAATCATATCATTAAATACTGAAAAATCATATCACATCATGCAATACTATAAAAAACTAAAATAATTCTAAATAGCGATTTTGTGGAGATTTGCCAAATGAAGCATTTTTACAGAATTAAAATTTTGTTGTGTGATGTTCACAAGAATATATTACATTGATTCTGATCTTAAGTATTAAAGGTAAGTTTTCAAAAAGATTTTATTGGATCACATTATACAATCATAATCATAAAATACTATAAAAGAAACTAGAAAATTTCAAGTGATGATTTTAGAGTTTTGTTAAATGGAGTCTTTCCACATATCAATATGTAATTGTATGAAAATCAAAAAGATTTTATTACATTAGTTTTGATTATAAGTATTAAAAGTAAGTTTTAAAAAAGATTTTTTTAGATCAAATCAACTAATTAAAATGATTTTGAAAATTTACATAGCGATACTTGATTTGGTTGTAGCTATTTAAAAATAATATTTTTTTAAATCAAAATGATTTTGAAAATCAAAAAAATTTTGAAAATCAAAAAGATTTTATTACATTTGTTTTGATTATAAGTATTAAAAGTAAGTTTTTAAAAAGATTTTATTAGATCAAATCAACTAATTAAAATGATTTTGAAAATTTACATAGCGATGCATGATTTGGTTGTAGCTATTTAAAAATAATATTTTTTTAAATCAAAATGATTTTGAAAATCAAAAAAATTTTGAAAATCAAAAAGATTTTATTACATTTGTTTTGATTATAAGTATTAAAAGTAAGTTTTTAAAAAGATTTTATTAGATCAAATCAACTAATTAAAATGATTTTGAAAAGTTACATAGCGATGCATGATTTGGTTGTAGCTATTTAAAAATAATATTTTTTTGTAAAATATAAATTACTAGTATAAAAACTCGTGCAATGCACGAATTTATGAGTATGAAATATATAAAAATATAACTTCAAAGAATAGTGCATGAATATATTATTATGATTATATTTATGGAATACACGACTTTTTTAAGCAAAAATTACATATGGATTTTTTGAAATTATTTATTGAATACATCAGTTTTTCATTCAATTAAATATATCAAATTCTAGGTCATTTATATAGAATTGGTATAATAAATTATACTCTTTATTATACCTAATTTAGCTCCAATTTTCAAAATAATCAAATTCTAAATTAAGTAAATATTGTCATGTAAATAAATATTGTCAACTAAAATAATTTGTCAAGACTCCTTAGAAGATGACACTTGTAATTTTCAATCATTTTTATAGTATTGTATGATATGATTGTATGATGTATGATATGATCTTATATAGCTCGCAATGCATATTTTTTATAAGATAAACTATTTCATCTAATTTAAATAATTTCTACATTATGCTCCCTCCGTTCCTTTATGATATCCACTATTGACTTTCGGGAAATAATTTAAAGGGAAATTTTTACTAATATATAACATTATTTTAAACGAAAAATAAAAGATTCATCTACATTTCGGAAGGATAAATAAGAAAAATAAGTAAAGACATGCTAATAATTACTCATCATAAATACGGTAATCCATGTCTTATAATAAACTCACTTTCTATTGGTTAATTGAATACTAGCATAGATTAGTTAAACATAGAATACAATGAGTATGAAGATAGTTTTGGAACGATTTCTGTCCCAACAAGAAATGATTCTAAAGTGGACAAACTTATGGAACTACCCGTTTTGGTAATGTGGACAAACAAAAAGGAACGGAGCACACATTTTTAATTTGGTGGGAAATGGCATATGAAATGTTCTAAAAGCTCTATCATGTGTATTTAATTTTATTAAAATGAGAGAATTATTTAATTGTATGGATAGTAACTTTGCAAACTGAAAACGATGACGTATTAGTGATCGAACGACGAGTTTCAACCACTAACTTCACCAAGATCGAAATATGTGAAGTCTTGTGAAACAAATTACGCAAACTATAAACTCGATATTTGTAAAAATGCAATAATAAAATGACACAAATGTTTAAGGAGGTTCACCATGGTGTAGTATCTCTTATATTATCAAAGGAGTTCAAAAGAGTATTAGGCTATAGTGTTTCGCTTGGGGTATGTGTTTGATTTTGGTGGATGTGTTTTGATGATTACACAAGTGCTCTATTTTTAGTGCTAGAGGCTATAAGAGTTACACAACATTAATACTATGATTAAATAACACAATTAACACCATTTATCAGTTGTGTTGAATGAGTAGTAACTCCCTCCAAGCAATTGATCCGTCAAAAACAGTATCCTATGCTGTCAGAAAAACCGCTCGACCGGTCGAGCAGACCAGGGGGTCGAGCGGCTAGGTCGAGCGGAGAAACAGAAGCTACTGGATACATTCTGACTTGCTGGTCGACCAAACATAGAAGTTTGCTCGGGTCAAGCGGATCCGCTCGGTCGAGCAGCCCGGTCGAGCGGAGGTCGAGCGACTCCCAGATCCCTCCTGGACAGTTTCTGTTCAACTTGCATATTAGAGCATCTTTACATTTCTGCATAACTCATCATAAAACCCTTCATAACTCATCATATTCAACACCATATTAAGTTATCAACTTAAATTCCATTCATGACCTCCATAGGATTCCATCTCATAAGTCACCTATAAATGCACCTATTAATTGTGTACTCAAGTCACACTTAATCACAACAATCTCCACCTTGACTTGAGTTCACCCAAGTCAATGGAATTCTCTAATTCACTCCAAATATAATATGATAACTTACACCACATTACATACTCAAAATAAAACATAAAACAAAAATAACACAGGTGCTTAAACATAACACATGCATAAAAATGCCCTCAAAGGGCTCCCAAAAGAGTATGAAAATCAATTACCAATCATGTCCATATATCCCATGGACTCATTGGGGTATGTTGAAATTATTCTCGGACATTCGTTGTTTAAAGAAGTAACATGATCATCAATTTCATGCTTGGTTGAAGTAGTGGACACCCAAGCCGAACTAATTAAGGTTGAACCCACAAGCATATACAAGCCATCATTTATGGACCCTTTCATGCTCAATTTAGGACCCTTGCCAACCTTCAAAACTCAACCTTTACCAATACATTTATAACCTTCTTTATCCAAATTACTAAGGGAAATTAAGTTTCTACTCATACCTGGAACATGAAGGACTCCGGTCAATGTTCTCACAACACCATCAAACATGACAATTTTAACATTTCAAATACCAACTATCGGACAACTAGTCTCATTGCCCATAGTGACTTTTCTTCCATCAACCTTTTGATAAGTTGAGAAGAACTTTGAGTTAAACGTCATGTGTCACGAACATCCCGAATCCAAAATCCATGAGTCACCACCCTTGTATTCATTTGTAACAACGAGAGCACCAACATCATATAACTCACCTTCAACATAGCTAGCTTCGGCGGCGATAGCTTTATTGGACTTGCTTTCATCGGATTGTTTGGATTTTAATTTCCAACAATCTTTTTTGAGGTGGCCTTTCTTCTTACAAAAGTTGCAAGTCACGCCCTGAAAGAGGAGGCCTTGGACCTCTTAGGTTGAACAATGGAGGAAGAAGAAGTGTAAAATAATGAAAGAAAAACAGAGTATAAATCAAAGATGCAAGAACACAATGTATATGAGGTATCTTATGATACCTCCCCCTCAAAAATGGTTTCTTATCATTAATGGAATCAACATTACACACTAATGACTCAACCCTAACACTTGAGAACAACCTCTCAAGCTTGTGAACCCATTCAACAATGGAGTTCACCTACACACTAATACAATGAAGAAGAAAGCCCTCTTGGTCTAAACCCTAACTCTCTACTATTGTATTAGCCTCTCTTACCTCTCCTAAATGACTCCTAAGGGTCCCTTTTATAACCCCTAAGTCATAAGAATAAAGCTAGGGCCCAAATACAAATGACCCACTAACCGCATACAAAAAACAGAACACGCGCTGACTGGGCTGCTGAACCGCTCGACCCATACCGCTCGACCCACTGGGCTGCTCGACCCAGTCGAGCGAGTCATCAGGAGCTTCTGGACTCTGCTGTTTGCTGGCTCGACTCCTTTGCTCGACTGCCATCACCTAGCTCGACCAATTCGAGCTCCTCAACAGGATGCATGCTGCAGCTTTGCTTGTCTCCTATACCATGCCATGAGGTAGCCACACTTTGAGACCCCCTTTGGTGCACTCTCTTGCAATGATCAAGTCCTCCCATGCCTTGGCCATTGCTCCACACTTGCACCACGCACTTGTTCTTCGACGCACCGTCATCACGACACTCCGAAGACCCCACACATGAGTGAGATTTGGGTCTTGCTCTAACAATCTCCCCCTCAAGCCCAAATCTCCCATCATCAACTTGTGACACCACTCTTGGTGCCCCAATCAACACATCAACATATGATTTTGGTCTTGGCTCCCCCTCAAGACCAAACCCATCACCAACTCTCTTTGTGCACCACCTATCCTTGTGAGCACTCTCAACAAAAGTCACTCTCTTTAGTGACTTAGGACTTGCACCCCTCTCCACATGATGCAATCCTCCACTCTTTAGCAACACATGCCCATTGTTGTTGCCCATCACACCCATCAAGTGCACCAAGCACCCCTTTGTCACCTTCAAGACTCCATCACCTTGAGTCTTAATGGTGTACCCAATCTTCTCTAATCTCCTCATTGAGATTATATTACTCACCATCTTGGGAATGTATCTCACACCCCTAAGCATCCTCAAAAGCCCATTGTGCATCCTCAAATGCACTTCTCCAATGGCCTCAATGACAACTTGCTCACCACTAGGCAAGTTTACCCTCTCATGCTCACAAGCCATCATCTTTGTGAACAAGCTCTTGTCTCTACAAATGTGATATGAGTGTACGGAGTCAAACACCCAATCATCTTCATCACCCTTGGCCAATAGCACATGACCACCCTCATCAACCTTAGTCTCCTCCTCAAGACTCTTATCAAGGTTTGGGAGCACCTTCTTCTTTACAACCCCTTTCAACAAAGGTGTTGCCTTTTCCTCCTTCTCAAGTGGAAGAACTCTCTTCTTCCCTTTGAGCTTCTCACCATCACCAACCACCATTGTTGGCTTCTCCATTTCCTTCAAAAGTTTCAAACTTTTAAGGTCTTTCTTCAACCTATTGCAAGTGTATTGAATATGGCCTCTCTTGTGGCAATGGTAGCACACCTTATCCCCATAATCAACTCTTGCCTTCTTGACCCCGGTTTTACCCTTTGATGGATTTTCCTTGATGACCTTCCCATCTCTCCTAGATGAAGCATCATCAACCTTTGTATCAACCCCCATGGATGATACTTTCTCAACCAAACTACTACACCTAGTAGTTCCCTCTAGTTTTTCAACTCTCACTAACAAAGACTCAATCATTAGCCTTTGCTCTACCACCATTGTTAATAAGCTTTCCTTCTCTCTTGAAAACTCCATTAACAACCTCTTCATCTCTTGAATACCCACTGTTTTTCCCTCACCCAAAGTTTCAACAAACCCTAATGGCTTCAACAAACCATCCAAACACTTCTCTACTTCTACCATCCTTTTTCTACCTATCTCCAAGCCTTCTCCCACTCAATACCCCAAGGAAATAACACCAAGCTCTGATACCAATTGAAAGAGGAGGCCTTGGACCTCTTAGGTTGAACAATGGAGGAAGAAGAAGTGTAAAATAATGAAAGAAAAACAGAGTATAAATCAAAGATGCAAGAACACAATGTATATGAGGTATCTTATGATACCTCCCCCTCAAAAATGGTTTCTTATCATTAATGGAATCAACATTACACACTAATGACTCAACCCTAACACTTGAGAACAACCTCTCAAGCTTGTGAACCCATTCAACAATGGAGTTCACCTACACACTAATACAATGAAGAAGAAAGCCCTCTTGGTCTAAACCCTAACTCTCTACTATTGTATTAGCCTCTCTTACCTCTCCTAAATGACTCCTAAGGGTCCCTTTTATAACCCCTAAGTCATAAGAATAAAGCTAGGGCCCAAATACAAATGACCCACTAACCGCATACAAAAAACAGAACACGCGCTGACTGGGCTGCTGAACCGCTCGACCCATACCGCTCGACCCACTGGGCTGCTCGACCCAGTCGAGCGAGTCATCAGGAGCTTCTGGACTCTGCTGTTTGCTGGCTCGACTCCTTTGCTCGACTGCCATCACCTAGCTCGACCAATTCGAGCTCCTCAACAGGATGCATGCTGCAGCTTTGCTTGTCTCCTATACCATGCCATGAGGTAGCCACACTTTGAGACCCCCTTTGGTGCACTCTCTTGCAATGATCAAGTCCTCCCATGCCTTGGCCATTGCTCCACACTTGCACCACGCACTTGTTCTTCGACGCACCGTCATCACGACACTCCGAAGACCCCACACATGAGTGAGATTTGGGTCTTGCTCTAACACGCCCCTTTTGTTCCTACCCGCATCCTTCACAAACAACGCATCATTGAAATATTTGAACTCCTTTTGAGCAAATTGAGAATCAATAAGGTCCTTTTGAGTTAAGGCCTTTCTAACATCCTCACTACTCAATGTGTCTCTTCCATATAATAAGGTTTCCCTAAAGTGCTTAAACGAAGGTGGTAGTGAAACCAACAATAAGAATGCCAAATCCTCATCATCCACTTTTACATCAATATTTAGTAAATCCATAACTATTGAGTAAAATTCATCAAGGTGCAATTTCATCGGCTTTCCTTCTAGCAATCGGAGATCATACAAACGACTCTTTAATTAAAGGCGATTGGTAACGCTCTTTTCCATATAGAGTGATTCCAATTTATCCCATATGCCTTTAGAAGTTTCCTCCTTTACAACTTCTCTTAAAAATTCATTAGAGAGACAAAGTTGAATGGCGAAAAGAGCCTTCACATACATTTCTTCCCATCCCGCCTCACTTGTGCCTTCGGGCAACTTTTCTTTACCGTCAAGTGCTTTATGCACTCCATTTTGTATCAACATTGCTTTCATTTTGACTTGCCATAAGCCAAAGTTCACGCTCCTATCAAACTTTTCAATATCGAGTTTCATTGTTGCCATGTTACACCAATACGACCTCTACACGATGATAAAAGCGACTTGGCTCTGATAGCAATTGAAAACGATGACGTATTAGCGATCGAACGACGAGTTTCAACCACTAACACCACCAAGATCGAAATATGTGAAGTCTTGTGAAACAAATTACGCAAACTATAAACTCGATGTTTGTAGGAATAAAAATGCAATAATAAAATGACACAAATGTTTAAGCAGGTTCACCCAAAATTGGCTACGTCCCCCGTGGTGTAGTATCTCTTATATTATCAAAGGAGTTCAAAGAACTCTCAAGTATAGAGTATAACAATAAGAGAAGAGATTAAGGCTAGTGTTTGGCTTGGGGTATGTGTTTGATTTTTGTGGCTGTGTTTTGAGGATTACACAAGTGCTCTATTTATAGTGTTAGAGGCTATAAGAGTTACACAAGATTAATACTATGATTAAATAACATAATTAACACCATTTATCAGCTGTGGTTAATGAGTAGTAACTCCCTCCAAGCAATTGATCCGTCAAAAACAACATCCTATGCTGTCAGAAGTACTGCTCGACCGGTCGAGCGGACTAGGGGGTCGAGCGAAGAAACAGAAGCTATTGGATATATTTTGACTTGCTGGTCGACCAAACAGAGAAGTTTGCTCGGGTCGAGCGAATCCGCTCGGTCGAGCGGCACGGTCGAGCGACCACCAGATCCCTCCTGGACAGTTTCTGTTCAACTTGCATAGTGGAGCATCTTTACATTTCTGCATAACTTCTCATAAAACCCTTCATAACTCATCATATTCAACACCATATTAAGTTATCAACTTAAAATCCATTCATGACCTCCATAGGATTCCATCTCATAAGTCACCTATGAATGCACCTATTTATCGTGCACTCCAGTCACACTTAATCACAACACAAACATATCAATTTCCACACAATTTATTTTTATTTTTATTTTTTGCAAAATTGTATATTTCACAAAAATAGCTACTTTTGGACAAAATATATAATCAATACTCATATGTCCTTTTTGAATTGCATCAAAGAGAAAGTGTGTAATTTGTAAGAAATTGGTAATAAATGAAGAGAGAAAATGAATTGTATGGATTAAATTCAAAAGAGTTCAAATGCATGGGTTTTAAAAGAAAGTGGTGAGGCATTATCAAAAAATAAAAATGATGCAAATTAAGTAGGACAGATCAAAATGGAAAATAATGCAAATTCAATGGGACGGAGGAAATACTTATATATTCAATTAAACAATAATTATATTGTTATAAAAACTTATCTCAATTTGTATATAATTTTATTAATAATATATTTTGTTAACTATGATATTCAATTGCATTTTTCTATAAAATTTATATCAATAGATTTTCTTTAAAATTGGGCTTGAGATATGTCTATCACGACTAGAGGTGTTCAACGGGCCGGATACGGGCTGGGCCAGGCCAAAACAAAAATGGGTCGGGCCGGGTCTTGCAAAATAAAAACGGGTTGAAAATCGGTCGGGCTTTAAAATCCAGCCCAATCCGGCCCGACCCATTTTTAATTTTGATCTATATAAGCATACTAAGAATATCTAACTCTGATCTAAATAAGCATACTAATATGTATATAAAATATCTTAATGTTAATCAAATTCTGATCTATATAACCATACTAAGAATATGAATTTGATGAACTTAGAATGCTTCAAAAAAGAAAGCTCCTGTGCTTCCAAGTATTACTATAACTATTACAAAATATTCATAGCTTATAGTTCAATAAAATATCTAAAATACATCGCGTAATTTAGTCTAGTCAAATACGCAAGTATTATCATCCAAGTCGAACACTTCCTCGTCACTTGTCTCATTACATAATTTGGCATCGCACTCCAAATCAAGAGGGTTATCAAACTCATCATGGCGCCAATCTTGCACAGATACCAAAGCTTGCACTGTTTTGGGCTTTAGAGAGCTACGGATGTGCGAGATGATCTTTCCACCAAATACTAAAAGCCGACTCCAAAGCTACAGTACTAACTGGAATTGTAAGCAAATCTCTAGCTAACAATGCAAGATCCGGATACATTGTAATACTTTGTTGCCAATACCCTAAAACATCCAACTCAATATTATGTCCAAGTGGGGCCTCGGCCAAATACGACTCAAGTTGTGACAGTTTCGATTGTGTGCTTGAAATTCTAGGAGTGTAGCTATCAAAATCACCAAGTAATTCATCATGAGATAACTTAGAACTTGGAGGGGGAGAAGCAACAACAATCGGGGATGTTGAAAATTGAAGCTTGTATTCATCAAACAAAGACTTCAAAGTAGCCAAAACATTAGCAACCAGTTCCAAACCCTTATTCTCTCCAAAATGATTCACTAAACAATACTCCACAAATTTGACTTTGGATCTAGGATCTAATATAGTCGCACAAGATAGGTAAATATTATACTCTGACCAATATTTATCAAACATCCCAGACATATCCACCGCCAAAGTTCTCAAAGCTACATGTTGTCCCTCACGTGCTATTGATAAGTGACGACGAATTAACCAAGCACCTTTAAAATACAAATTTGCAGTTGGAGTTTTAACAGCCGAAAGCATGCACGTATCATCATAAAAAAACCTTAAAAGTTTATGAATCACAATCAAATCTTCCCGCTCATTGTCTGAAGGCACAAAAGAGGCGTATGCACTCCTTGATCCCAATATTACAAAAACTTCTTTGAAGTACAACGCATCATCAATCATCCTATAAGTCGAATTCCAACGAATTTTCATGTCTAGATTAATTTTTCTTTTATCATCTAAGTGAAAATTTCTTTGTGCTAGCTCATAGAACTCCTTACTCTTGCTAGTCGATTTCAAAATCATTTTCAACAAACTCCTAATTTTCTCCAAGATGTTCTGAATTGATTTTAAACCAATCTAAACAATCAAATTAACAATGTGTGCACAACATCTGATATGCATGAATTTACCATTACTTACCAGCATCCCTCTTGAATTAAGGCGAATTTTAAGACGATTCATCATTGCATTGTTATACGTGGCATTATCAACACTCACACTTAGAATTTTACTATCTATATTCCATTGACATAAAACATCAAAATCTCATCAGAAATGCTTTCTCCTGTGTATGGAGGAGATAATGATCTAAACCTCAAAATTCTCTTATGCAACTTCCAATTATGGTCAACAAAATGCGCCGTAATACAAATATAATTTTGCCAAGAATGCTTTAACTTCCAATCACTAGTGGAAAAAAAGCTATTGGTTGCTAAACATTAGCTGCGGTTCCTAAAAAACGCAACCTTTAATGGAAGAAAAAAAGGTGGAAAAAAATTTAGCTCAAAGGCTGCGGTTTCTAGTAGATACGCAGCAAATAACTTAAAAAAAATTGAGTAAGGTATTGGCTGCGGTTTTAATATGGACCGCAGCAAATAAGATATTTTTTTACAAGCCCAAAAAAACCCTTAGCCCAATAAATTAAACCCTAAACGCCTCCTCCTTATATTCACTCTTCCTGCTCTAATTAAGAACCCTAAACTCTCATATTTCAACAAAAAAGCTGCGCCTCTCCTCCCTCATCTTCTTTATTAAAAAAAACACCAAATTGCTTAAATCATCTTCTTTGATTTCTTAAACTTCTTCTTCAACAAAGCTGCGCCTAATCTTCGTGTTCTTTTTCGTCGTGTTCTTCGTGTTCTTCTTCATTAAAAAAAACTTCTTCGTGTTCTTCTTTAGATCTGGAATTAATGGATCTGATATCGGTTTTTTCAACAAAACTGCGCCTAAACTTCTTCGTGTTGTTCTTCAACAAAGCTGCGCCTAATGTCGAACACTCAACAATGTCGAAGTCAAAGTCCTCCTATGGTTGATGTAATTTCTTTTATATTTTATTTAAGTTTGATGTTCTTCGTGTTCTTCGTGTTCATCGTTTGATGTTGATTGTAAGTCTTTAATCGAATCTTTGTATTTGTAGATCTGTAAATTATTTTTGTTCTTAATTTAATTTTTAAGGCTGCGTTCTAAAAAATGTGTAGTTGTAGTTGTAGATCTGTAATTTAATCTTTTGTTTATTGTATTCATTATTGTAATTTTTTCTATCTCTAATGGAAATTATTTTTTGTTTATTGTATTCTTAGATCATTGTAATTTTTCTGGGTTCTTTCAACATCAGTTCGTTCGTTTATTTTTAGAATTAATTTCGATCTTCAATGAAATGCAAAAAAAAAAAAAAAAAAAAAAAATTGGAACTAACAAGGGCTGCGGTTCTGTAGATGACCGCAGCAAATGTGTTGTTTTGATTTTGTAAAGTGACTATAGGCTGCAGTTTTTAGAACCGCAGCAAATACCAATTTTTTATTTGCTGCTACTCTAAGGGCTGCGAGACAAAACCGCAGCCAATACCTCCAAAAAAACCGCAGCAATTGGCGATTTTTCCACTAGTGAATTATTAGTTGTCAAACATATACGACCAGGCAGACTTTTCAAAAGGGCTTTAAGTCTTTCCCTCTCCTCAAAATAAATCGAAAAAAGATCTCTAGTAAGAGTGGTTCTACTAAAAGGCTGAAACAGAGGGTTAGCCTTGCGCATCATTCTCCTAAATCCATTTTCTTCCACCGTGGTAAATGGATGACCTCCCTTAACAACAAACAACAAAATTTCTTTCTTCAAATCATTCATATCAAAAACAAATTCATCAGCATCCTCATTATCAAAATCCATCTCACCAAGTAGCCCATGAGGTCTTTTATGACAAGAATCCAAAAGATGACGTTTGAGGTGAGATGTCCCCTTTTTAGTACCAGCCACTAACATCAGTTTACAATGATGACAACGAGCTTTTACCTCACCATGTTCATTTCTAATTTGTTTAAACCCACTCCAAACTGTAGAAGTCTTTTTCTTTTTGCAAATTGGACGAGTGTATTCAGTATATCCATCCTCCCTAACTACCTCTACAGGTTCCTCTTCAAACTCAGACCTAGACTCATGCCTAAACGACTCAGGCCTGGACAACTCGGGTCTAGATAAATAGGTGTCTTCACTTTCCATATTATGCTCTGTATACATATTGAAAGGGAATATTATTTTGATTATTTACATAATGTATATCAAGAATTTAGAATTAGGTACCAAAAAATTTTTAAAAAAAAATTCATAAATCTTCAGTAATACTCTCAAAATGAGGCTGCCAAATACCACTTTTAACCGTATTATTAAGACATGGTATTGTAATTTCTTCTACATAACAAGCTAATTCGATAGCCAAAGGGACACAATCCAACACAGAGCAACAGCATATGTCAAAGTATATGGAAAAACTGAAATTTCAATTCGGAAAATTTGACACAACAAAACAAATATATAGCAATAATTTAGCAAAGAACTTCAACAAATAGAAGAAACAAAACCTGACAATTAAAGACAAACTGCACTTAAACGAGATCGACTCGGTCCCGTGAATGTCCGATCGTCAATTTTGGACTTCCGAGACAAAGAAAGAGAGAGGGGATGAGAAATTTATCACAAATTGAATCTCAAATCGTTTACTAGTGAAGAATTATTGTTCAATTTGTAGGAATTTGGATTAAGGTTTTAATTTGGAGATTTTAAGGTTTTAATTTGGGGGAAAAAAAGAGGATTTTAATCACAAAAGGAGATTTTAGTGAAGAATAGTTCTGAATTTTGAAAATGTGAAGAATAGTTTACAAAGCAAGATTTTAATCGGCAAACAAAAGAGGGTTTTAATCAAAATTCAAAGCCCATTTTAAATTTACAAAGGCCCATTTTCGATCCATTCTAAGCTTTCTTACAACCCGCTCCATTTTAATAATAATAGAGCCCGTTTTCAGCCCGGCCTATTTTCAGCCCGGCCTATTTTCAGCGCGGCCCTTATAAAGCCCTCTTAAAAACGGGCCGGATAAGGGCTTAAAATGAGGGCCCGGCCCATTAAATACCTCTAATCACAACACTAGCTATACAGAGAAATATTTCAAAGAGAGAGGACATAGAAAATAGTGTACTCTTTCTTATAAGATTACCCAATGAGAGTGGAAACTGGAAATTGTAGCACTCACAGGTAGGGGTGTTCAAAACCGGGTACCGGGTCGACCCGGATCCGGAAATTCGGGTACCCGGTTTTTCGGGTACCTAAAATTGCGATCCGGTTCCGACCCGGTTTAAACCGGGTACCCGGAATTCGGATACCGGGTTAAACCGGGTCGGAAAACCGGATACCCGGTTTTATTAGAATTTTTTGTTTTTTATTTTTTTGTCGTTTTGTCCTTCAACCATACGTTTGTTTATCTCTATATTCACTTAAAATATTTTTTTATATAAAATTCAAATACAAACTCCCTAAAAATCTTTAACATAATTAGTCATAAAAGATTAATTAAGAAAATGAAAGAATAATATTATTGTTTATGGGCTTAAGTAAGAACAATTATAAAATTCAAATACTAACTCTTCAAAAATATTCAATCCAAGTTTAGCTTAAGAGATATTATGATAATTTTATTTACGGAAAAAGTAAAAAAAAAAAAAAAAAAAAAAGCAATTAAAGAAAACCGGATACCGGGTACCCGGTTTTCAAAAATTCATGACCCGGATCCGGTATCCGGTATCCGGTTTTAAAACCGGGTACCCGACCCGGATTATCCGGTTTGTGAAAATCGGGTAAATTATCCGGTTTTAGAAACCGGATACCGGATAATTCGGGTCGGAATAATCGGATCGGGTTATTTTGAACACCCCTACTCACAGGTCACAGCCCACAGGGACCAACCGGATGGAGTAGATTGGTTGAGTAGCAATTAGTCGAGGCCAGAAAGGCAGAGGACCATACTCTGTCGGTTTCTTAACATCAATAAATACACCAAAATCAAAATTGAATTAAATATCGAAGACCCGACCCACTTCTCCCTTTTTCTGAATTTCACATTATCCATTCCAAATGGACCCTCCTCTTTTTCACTACTTTCTTCTTCTCGTATCTCTCTTTCTTTCTACTCTGATTTCAGGATGTTATGCTACATTGGAGCAAAATGGGCATAAACATAAAGTATTATGGAAACCAACAAGAAGATTTATGGTTCAAGAATCAGAAAACAGGCCTCTTAATATTGTTTTTAAACAACCAGCTAGGAATTGGACGGATGCTCTTCCTATTGGTAATGGCCGTCTTGGTGCTATGGTTCATGGTGGTATTCTTTCTGAGGTTATTAATCTCAATGGTATGTTTTCTATACTTTTTTTTTTTCTTTTTTTACTTTTTTTTTTTTTTACCTTATGTATAAATACTTCATATTGGAATTGGAATAAACCCATTTATAAATGAAACAAAGCATATAATTAAATTACTTTTCCAATTAATTTGTCATTTGTGAAAACATTTCATTTAATACTTTGTAAATATACATAAAGTTCACATAATCACATAACTACTTTGCTTCATCTGTATTTTTGCTACTATACTTTTAATTTTAACACTCACATAAATAAAATAAGAGAGTACAACGCTATATTTTTATTTAAACATTCAAATATAATGCTAAAATGAGATTAACTGTTCAATGTACTATTAATAAAGATAAATTATAATTTTACCGATCACCATAACTTTACAAGATACTTACTCTATTTCATTTAAATGTCGAATTTGATTTTTGCACATTTGCTAATACATTAGTTAATACTTAATCTCAATAAACTTGTATAATTAAAAATTATAAAAACAACTACTACATATTTATATGTCGTTAAGACGAAACAAATAAGATTTCTTTTGATTTTATTTTAATTCATGGACTAAAAATATAATACAAATAAAAAATAACTGATGATAATAACTCAAAAATAATAGAGTATATGATATTTGAAAAAAAAAAAACAGAAAAAGGTGTATTTAATACTCCTATATGGTGGGGACTGGGGGCAGACTACAACCTATCAAAATCACATTTATTTTATATTTATTTTTACATAACATAAATGTTTTCTTTTGTAATAAAAATTACACAACCTTGCTTTTAAACTAAAATGATTCTTCATAATTTTAGAGCTCAAATATGTTTGTTTTTTTTTTTTTTTTTTTTTTTGCTTTTAAACTATAAATAATTAATTATAAGGTGATCATGAACTACAAAAAACTAAAATGAAAAAGAGAAACATTGATTTTAGAGTTTTAGAAACGCAAGAAACGTAACAAACATAGGTACAAATTTAATTTTTGACAAAAATAAAATGAGTAAACAAAGTTAAGAAAATAAATGACTAAAAAGAAAAATAAAGAAAAAAGATAAAAAGACTTTTGTATTTATAATTATTTTATTGGGCTACAAATAAATCATATGTATAAGGAGTTTCTGATTTCGTTTAACTATAAAATTTGTTTCGGAAATAAATAAATGTAAAACTGTAATTTAAATTAAGCAAGTTAATTAAACTACTACAACTAAATTGGAATATCTGAAAGACTGAAAGAGGAAAAAGTTTAGTTAAAATCCTGAGGGTATTATTGACATTTCAGCATGACTCATCTAAAAAGTAGAAAATATCTCTCATTAACTTGTAGGACAAATTCCTACATTAGAGGTATGATAGTGAATTAAATTAATTTTTTAATTTACAGTTTTTAAAATAATTATTTATAATTTTTAAATATTTAATTATAATTTTTAATCTAAAAAATAATTAATTATAATTTTAAAATAATTAATCCGAAAAATAAATTAATTATACAAATCTATTTTACAGTGAATAAAAGACTGAACGTGTAAGTTGTAATAGTAATTCTTCTGTTGCAAAGATTTGGATTTTATTTTGTTCTTTGGATGTGTTAGTCTGATACCAGGTGGTTCACGCAGAAGATTATTTGATATTTTAAACAAACAATTATTAAATTAGTGTCTAATTGCTTGAATCATGGAGTAGTACTAATTATTAATTATTAGTTTGATGTCTCACAACAAGCCAAAGGGAACATGCAAAAATCTGTGCATGTGTACCCATAATTTGGTCTCTGGACATGTAATCGATGAAGATTTATTATTTTTTTAATTTTTCAATCTTTATTCTTTTCGAGGTATGAATTATGAATACTTGGTTTGTAATCCAAACCCATGATTTTACTTTTTAGTACATATACATTAAATTTGTCTATTTTATTTATAATCCAAGCTCATGTAATCGATTAAGATTTAAACGCTCATTTTCATATAGGAGTATTTAACTAATCTTATTTCATTTAACATATTTTTTCTATTTTTTTTTATAAAACATTTCTTGTAGAAAAAAATAAAATATATAAGAATAAGGTATTAGATCATCGCATCTTACATATTACAAGTTTTCAAGCTTTAGACAACCGTATAAAATATCCTCAATCCCTCTAAAAATTGTTTTGCCTTATTGCAAATGCCATTGAAATCACATTTGATGATAAATAGGATCATTTCGTTCAATTTGAATGAACTACGACTAGAATTAGCTCATCTCCAAGCTTGATTTTTTGTACATTTTTATATGTAGTATTATTATAAGCATGGGAGAATTTTAAGATGAGTCTGACGATTATCATTGCACGTGTGCTGAATTAACTAGACCATTATTCTTATATGATGTGCATTATACTATTTCAATATTAATATGGTTATTGGTTTATGTTAAATGACTTGCATCATGACCTTAGGCCCAAACCTGAGTTTTCTCTTCATTTCAAGTAATAATCTTGATAGTTCATTCTATAATTAATTACAATTAAATCAAATTATAGGATTAGTCTAATCATTAGGAAATTGAATTAATATACACAACGGTATACAACAATATTTCATCACTCCAATGCCAATTGGTTTCCACATAGGAATGAATTTGGCGTTACATAAACCGATGAGATCAAACACATACGAGGATGATTTATGAGGAATTTTGGATACCTTCCCCTCAAACACGTTTATATATCTTAAATTAATCAATAGTACATGGATGAACCAACCCTCAAACACCTTGGGAACAATCTGTCAAGCATTAAGTTTCCACCTTTAATGAAAACACACTCTAATATAAAGACAACTTTTTTGACTCTCTCTAACCCTAGTTCATCTTAGTGTTTTAGGCACCTTTACATTTAATCTCATTTAGCCCCTAAGGGTGTGTTTGGATTGAAGGAAATGAAGGAAAGGAAGGGAAGAGATTTGGAGGGAGGAGATATCCCTTGTTTGGATAACAAATTAGGAGGGAATGGATTTGGAAGGAAAATTTGTGCAAAATTTTGTTAAGAAGACAATCTCTCCTAAAGAGGAAAGATTTGGAAGGAAAACATTTCCTTCCTTTTCCCTTCCCTTCCTTTCCCTTCTGAACAAACAATATACAATTTCCCTTCTTATCCCTCCCTTTCCTTTCCTTTCCCTTCCTTTCCCTTCCCTTCCTTTCTTTTCTCTCCTAATTTGCTATCCAAACATAGTGTAAATGAGTTAAAATAACCCTAGCCCAAAATCCAAAACTTGCCGACCAAACAAGCATTAGAACATAATTTGTGTTTTTGCCCTGCATAGTTTGCTTGGCCGAGCGCGTACTACCGACCATTATGCCTCGTTCAAGAAAACTTTTTTCCCCATCCTTTCCTCGTTCAAGGTATGAACCAAGGCTTTATGTGCACTTTTAGGCCTTTTTAAGGTGCCCTGCATGCACTTCATTGATCACGACATGTAGTGATCCAAGCATCTATCTCTCATGTCTTATTGCATACACATCATCCTTCTCCAAAGTACACGCCATGGAATGGGATATGAGATGATTAAAATCATCTCCTAAACAAGGAGATTTGACACTTGCACCAACAATAACAAAGAGATTGTTTTCGAATGGTACTTGATGGCAAACACCATCTTCAACTTCACAAAACTAAGAAACACAAATAATTTAATGAAGTATTTTACTATAGTCCATTGTAATCACAATCAAATAACTATAAAGCTTTTGCACACTATCAAAAATGGACACTTGTGATAACCAAGAGGCCATTCTTTATAGTTTACTCATCCAATTTGATTCATTGCAATCCAAAAATTGAAGCATATATTACTCTTTGATTGTAATTAAACACCCACAAATTAACTACATGGAGACATATTTATAGAACAATACTATGCAATAAGCATGAAGAGTCTTGGTCTAATACAAGGAATGTTGACTACTGACTAGTATCATGCAAGGATTGATGACAATGTAGGGAAAAACAATCAGCTTGACTAAATTCTACTTCCCATGTAAGGGCTGGTTGATTACTATCTACTTAGATTATGGGGTTGGGCAAATATTTGAAATGGGTATGAAGAGTCTTAACTAGTATGGGCAGTTCTTGGGTATCCGAGTAGCCGACCGTCTAGGGCCCCTCGAAATAAGGGGCCTTAATTATTAAATGGTGCTATTCAGGTTTAGTTTAGAGCTATACTTTTGAAGTTATTTGTTTGTAAACCTTTTTTATATTTAAAGTAATATATTAATGCTTCAATTATTTTTCTTGAAGTGTAAATTGAAGTTGTACAAAACATATTCTCACATGATTTAATTTCTTATGAAGTATAGAAGACACACTTTGGACGGGCATTCCAGGAAACTATACAAATCCAAAAGCTTCAGAGGCATTGGCAACTGTTAGAAAACTGGTTGACAGTGGAAACTATTCTGAAGCCACTCTTGTCGCAGACAAGGAGCTTTCCGGTGAAGCATCCGATGTATGCTTCTCAATTTTCCTTTATTTTGTCTTGTTTTTAATTTTTATCATCCCTCATTTTATGCATTATGTATGATGGTTAATACCCGATCTTGCAATACTTTGCATAACTATTCCCAACTCAGAGTATGTATTTGACTCAAAATACTCAAACAATCCATTTGGTTAATTAGTGGTACTAAATGATGGTAATGGAAATGATTTATAATGTAATATTTATCAAAACTTATATATCATTACCATGGTAATGAAACTTTGATCACAAAAGAATTTTTTTTGTTTACAAATTTTCATTACCACCTAATACCACATCTCTCAATGGTAATGCATTAGAATGAATTTTATGAAGAAAATGAGATGATTGGAGTTGGCCAAGCATTACTCTCAAGGTAGCCAAAAGATTTTTCAATCAAAATTACACCAGTTTTTCATTCCCATTAAATATCTAACAACATCCATCAGGCATCATCCTCGTGATTTTGCCAGAGCCGTCTTGAAAAATTTGGAGGCCCGTGTAAAAATTTTATTTTGCGGCTTATTTATGGTAAATATATTTATTTTATTATTAAACTTTACATTTTTTTGTAACTTTTTCTTATAGAAAGAAAAAGGGGTCATGTGCGGTCGATCACCTCGCGCATACTCAAAGACCCCTGGATTTTGCATCATTATGGAACATTATTTTTTTATATTATTTAGCATGTATCTTTGGATCCAAAATGGATTCATATCAACATAAAAATAAACTACATGTAGAAATATCAAGCTTCAAAGATTCTAAATGAGCTATATTCTTGTTGTATTTGCAGGTTTACCAGCTTTTAGGTGATCTGATACTGGAATTTGATGACCACAATGACACTCATACAGAGCAAACTTACCACAGGGTGCTGGATCTGGATACTGCAACTGTTAATGTTAAATACTCTGTTGGTGATGTAACTTTCACAAGGGAACACTTTGCATCAAATCCAGATCAAGTCATTGTGACTAAGATCTCATCTACCAAAAAAGGCTCACTCTCTTTCATTGTCTTTTTAGATAGCAAAATGCATCACCATTCCTACATCGATGACAAAAACCAGATTATAATGGAAGGAAGTTGCCGTGGTAAAAGAATTCCGCCTAAAATTTTTGAAGTTGATGACAATCCTAAGGGAATTCAGTTCTCTTTGATTCTCAATCTACAAATTGGTGGTGATAGTGGGGTTGTGCATAATGTTGAGGACCACAAATTTAGAGTTCAAAATGCTGATTTTGCAATCATTCGTTTGGTGGCTTCATCGTCGTTTGATGGACCATTCACCAAGCCTTCAGAATCCGAAAAAAATCCAACGTCAGACGCTCTCACTATAATGAACTCAATAAGTAGTCTCTCGTACTCGACTCTTTATTCCCGTCATTTGGATGACTATCAGAAACTCTTTCGTCGTGTTTCAATTGAGCTGTCTAAAACAAGCAAGACTGGTGGTAAAGACGATCAAATAGTTAGTACAGCAGAGAGGATACGTTCATTCCAAACAGATGAAGATCCGTCTTTGGTGGAGCTACTGTTTCAGTATGGTCGATACTTGTTGATTTCAAGTTCTCGGTCAGGCACTCAGCCTGCAAATCTACAAGGAATATGGAATAAGGATGTTGAACCACCATGGGATTGTGCTCCTCATACGAATGTCAACCTTCAAATGAACTACTGGCCTTCTCTACCTTGTAACCTTCACGAGTTACAAGAACCGTTGTTTGATTACATGGCGTCCCTTGCCATCAATGGAATGAAAACTGCAAACGTAAACTACAAAGCTGGTGGTTGGGTGGTGCACCAAGTAACGGATATATGGGCAAAGACGTCGCCTGATAGAGGCCAAGCAGTTTGGGCCATGTGGCCGATGGGTGGAGCTTGGCTTTCTACTCACCTATGGGAACACTACACTTATACAATGGACAAGAACTTCCTACAAACCAAAGCATACCCATTACTTGAAGGAACAGCATCGTTTTTATTAGACTGGTGGATCGAAGGAAAAGATGGGTACCTAGAAACTAACCCTTCAACTTCTCCCGAGCATACATTTATAGCCCCGAATGGAAAGCCTGCGAGTGTGAGCTATTCGTCAACCATGGATGTGGCGATAACTAAGGAAGTATTTTCTATAATTGTTTCTGCAGCTGAGGTATTGGGAAAAACCGACGATGTTCTTGTCAAAAAAGTTCAGAAGGCTCAGGCTAGACTACCATCTTACAAAATAGCTCGGGATGGATCACTTATGGAGTGGGCTCAAGATTTTGAGGACCCTGAACCACATCATAGACATGTATCACACTTATTTGGGATATATCCCGGGCATACAATAACTCCAGAGGAAAATCCAGATCTTTGTCAAGCTGCAAATTATAGCCTCTATAAACGAACAGAGGATGGCCCTGGGTGGTCTACTGTGTGGAAGGCGGCGCTGTGGGCAAACCTGCATAACAGTGAGCATGCATATCGAATGGTGAAGCATATATTCAACTTGGTGGACCCTGATCGTGAGGGAAGCTTCGAAGGAGGGCTTTACAGTAATCTGTTCTCAGCACACCCTCCTTTTCAGATAGATGCAAACTTCGGCTTTTCTGCAGCAGTAGCAGAGATGCTTGTTCAAAGCACTATTAAAGATCTGTACTTACTACCGGCTTTTCCAAAAGATAAATGGCCGAATGGTTGTGTGAAAGGACTGAAAGCTCGAGGTGGTTTGACGGTCAATATTTGTTGGAGCGAAGGAGAATTACGAGAAGTTGGGCTTTGGACAAACAACTCTAATTCCGTGAAGAGAATACACTATAAGGATACTAGTGTTATGGTACAAATATCATCTGGTAAAGCCTACACATATGACAGGCAATTGAAGTGCATAAACATAGATTCACTTCAATAGATTTTATTCTTTTCAGTCTTACACAAATACATGCAGGCTGCAGCCATGTAGGGAAGAAGTTCTTGCATTAAGAGCAGAAATTGGGTTCTGGTTTTTGTGTTCATTCTTTAAAAGAAAAGGCTAATGCTTCTTTCTTCTTCCTAATTCCTAATATGAGTAGAATACAATTGAAAGCAATGATTATTATTTGTGGATTATTAACAACATTGTTATTATTTATAACCATTATATCTACTTATTTTGGTTATTTATTCATTTAAGGTTTCTTCTCTGCTTCATTATATACAATGAATTGCGCCCAAAAACATGAGTTTGTTTCTCTAATCTTCTTAGGTCTTTAAGGAATAGAAGTATTTAATGGGCCAGCCCAAAAAATTAAAAACAGGAATTCTAGAGGGAAATAGGCGCGCGCGTGTAGAACACGCGCCTGCAATGGGCCAACCTAAATGTGGTCTTAGAATAGGACGATCTTACGCAAGTTTTTGTGTAAAAAAATCACATTATAGCCAACTCTTGAAACTATTTCACAATATAAGCACTTTTTCGCAATGCTAAGGTATGGAGTATGTTCGCTTTTAGTAACAACAACCCATTACTTAATCTGAGTCAAAAAAATTCAGCTCAATAAATGGCCGCTCTTAATAACTGCGGATTGTTGACCTGACTATTGGACTCCTCTTAATAACAGTGGTCCATTATTAAACTAAGTCAACAACAGTCAGATCAGCAACCGGCCGCTGTTACTAAGAGCGGCCAATTAATGAGTAAACTTTTTTTGACTCATATAAGTAATGGGCTGCTATTACCAAAAAAATGAACATACTGCAAACCTTAGCATTGGGAGAAAAATGCTTATCTTGAAAAATAGTTCCAAAAATTGGCTATAATGTGATTTTTTAATATAATTTTGCTTATATATTTCAAATTCTCATTCATTTAAGGATTGAACTCTTTATATATTTTGTTTTGTCCCTATTTAAGTTTTCCACTATTTTCCGCATTAAATAGTTTAATAATCAATTTCTTAAAGGGAAATACAAAAAAAAAATCTAAAAAATAAGCTTAGGTACCTAAAGAATCTCATCAAGACTACAGAAAGACGTTTTGCCAAAATCCAGCATACTATTAAAGATTTTAATCCCATTCTACGGTATATTTACTTGGAATTCTTAAGAGAAATTCTTTGGCTAACTATTTTACAAATGTGTGTAAACGAAACAGGAAGTGGTAGAAAACCAAAATTCAATAGACTTGACAGCCCAACACCCCTCCATCTCTCAAAAAGAAAAAATCAATGGACTTTCCAATCCCTACAAAACAATGCTCAAGATGAAGAATTCTCTGGAAACAAAACAAGGGAAAAAGGTGTACTAGCCATTGCTGGGGAATATCCCAGAGAAGTTTGGGATCCTGTCAATATGCCTTAATGCACGCTCAGCAATTTGTCGTGTACGATAGTCTCCATGTTGAAAAGCATCGACAAGTGCTGTTCCAACATTCTGATCATTCGCTATATCTAAAGCTATTTTATCAATCCGTAAAAGCCTCTCCACCACCCAAACTCCCGTCTTCCTTAGGTTTTCTGTTCGTTTCTCTACCAAAACATCCAGGATGGGTTTGATTCCGTCCGCTTTATGCAATATTATTGCACCTTCTTCAATGTTAAGTCCATCATCCAACAAAGTGGATAAAGCATCAAGGGATGCCTCAATAACACCCTCATTTGTGTGATCTAGAAGAGCCACCAACTTTTCAACGGCGTGACCTTCAACAAGGCAAAATGTCTCCTTCAACGAACAGAGGCCCCCATGAACGGGACATAATCCCGATATTTGGGGAGGTTTGCTAAGACAGGAGAAGATTGAAGCACACATAGGGGGTGGTGGGAACTCCGGCCTTTTCGTCAAGTTTTTCGATTGTGAAGAAATGTTCCTCAAAGCCCAAGCAGAAGCTTTTTGAACATCATCAATCCCATTTGCCTGAAGCAAGTCGGTAAATATCCCTCCAAGATTTTGATCACGACAGAAAGCCATTGATTCAGGATCTACAGCTAGCACATATGTAACCCTAGCAAGAGAACGAACTAGCCCTTCTAGGTAAGGAGTCATAAAACGGCCACCCCTTGCCTCTCCATGCCTGATTCTGTTGATTCTAGATATGATAAGTCTGAAAGCATCTTCTTCAAACATTCTTCGAGTAAGTGCCGTATTGATCTCGGGAAGTTTAGCCAATAGACCAACTGCCACGGCCTTCTCCTCGGTGATTCCATTGTTCTCTGATACAATTCTAATAAGGGCCCCAAGCTGGCCGGCAGTAAGTAAAGCATCAGATAATTCTTGGCCCATTAAAGGTGAGAGATTATGCAGAAGTTTCACAGCTGCTAACTGCAAATCTCGCTCTTCGATGAACTGGATCAAACTGATTGTGGCACCGGAACTTTTGATGGCAGCAACCACTTTTTCAACAGTCTTGGGACTGGTTAGTCCAACAAGAATCTGAAGGAGTTTGCGCTCAATCGAAGGACCCGTATTACTGATAAGGTGAAGGAAACTGTGTATGGTCTCTTCAGAAACTAAGGTCTGATTTTCAGGGCCTATTATAACTGAATCAATTTCATAACCTGAATTCACAACATTTGAGAGAATAGTAGCTGAAACCTCTTTCAATCGCATGGGAAGTTGTTTCACACCAAAACCGAATAGGTCCTTCACTAAAGGAGGAAGAATCCCGACTTCAATCAATACCTTAGCACTCGCATCATACGAGGAAATCTGGTTTAATGCTTTCAAGGAGGCTTCTCTAGACTGCATGTCATCACTTTTCATGAGATTTACAAGCGATGAACCCACAGTTTTAGCTACCTGCACTTTGACGTCATTGTTAAGACCCAGCTCACCAAGAAATGAAGCCATCGATAATTTAGTATCAGGATTTCCTGTGAAAATATGTATGCATTAGGAATTTTCATGTAGACATTCTTAATGATCATATGATTCCAAATATCATAGTTTAAGGTTTGACGGTATTCCTTAAGGTATCCCTGAGCTTTGCTTGAAACTTTTAATTTAAATCTACGCTCTTTCCTTCTGCTTGCGTATTAATTTATCTGATAGGTACCAAGTGAATTTGTTTAAGGTTCAGGGAACCTAGTGAAAATTCATCATATTCTTCGCTCTAAGAGAATGGATAACATGTATTAATTTAGAAAAAGTGGCAGACAAGCGACCAGTTTGTTCAAATGCTCTAAACAAAGCGACATTGAGAGAAAGTCATTGTAATTAGCAAAGAAACCCCTTGCCAATGTCCATGGTTATCGAAAGCTGGTAACTAAAATTTATGAAAAAACGGAAAAAAAATGAGATAGGAGTACAAGTGTACAACATCTAGGGTTCCAAGTAAAAGAAATACTACGTAAGGAAAAAATTAGATAACAAAATCTTAAGTTGATAAGAGTGGATAAAAAAAAAATTGAGCAGCAAACTAATTATTCAAATCCAATAGTAAATTATCCTGATAGAAGTAACCTTGTTTATTAATGGTTTTGTTTATTCACCTCTCCCTCAGGTAACCCTACAAGAAAAGCTAATCAAACTCGACACCAAAGCTATGGGAGTTATCAAATATGATTATTTAGACGTCTTTTATCACTATCTACTTGCGCTTGATGGTTAGCTTGTGCAAGGAAGACAAGAGTTTGCATGGGGAATTTATCCATATTCACGGGAGTGTTCAAGATGCAGCAACAATACGTGTGTGTGATCAAGTGCTAAACTGAAATATTTTAAAAAGACTTGGATTGATTTAGACCTTTGAGTGTTAGGTGAATGAAAATATTTCCTAAAAAAACAGAGTAGTCTTATAGTTGGTGAGGATATACCATTTATTTCGACCAAAAATACAATCGTTTCAACTTTGCAATTAAGCTTGAGCAGAGAAATTCAGACCCCATTTTGCTCTTGGTTATTTGGTAAACATCAAGATTCAAGTGCATTCGGTAACACCATGGAGACCAACATCTAGACAAACATCTTTCAGCCCTCTAAATTACCCTGAACCCTCACCATCATCCAATAAGGAGCCATAAAACCATGAATATCCCCACGGTTACAACTGCTGCCACGTCGTCACCACAATGACATCATCAACCCACACACGCTCCATCTTGCTTACCCAGAAAACACCCTCTAATTTCCAGATCATTACCTAGGCCTAATTTTAGTTTCCCTCCACACCCCTCGCACAAAGAAATATTTTATGATAGAATTAATCCATACAAATCAAATTGAACACATTTCCCAATATCCCTATATCCTAAAATTCTTGTACTCATGTTCAACAGTAGGACGATGTCCCTATATCCTAAAATTCTAAAAATACCGTACCGAACACTAGGGTTTGCACCCGTATCCAATACCCATCCCTGAGTCCAAGTAACCATGGTAGAAACACAGAAGTTATGCAACATGCATCAGTAGCCTATAGCTCTACTGAAATTTTCCTAGGAGCGGAGGTTGGAGAAAGTACTCTGTTTCTTAAATCTCTGTTTGAAACACACAAATCAAAGAAACAAAAATCAAATACTAAAGTGAAAGAATGAATACCTTCAAGAAGGAGTGTTAGAAGAGGCTGAAGTCTACCATTTTCAGCCATCAGTCGCACATTGCTTTCACTCTGAGCCAGATTATCTAGTGTTTTATTAACTTTCTCAACAGTTAAAACATTTTCAGAATTACTGCCAGTCATCCCAACTAAGAAAATAACTGCGCCATTTATTGAGCCTATTTTCTCAGAAAGATTTTGAGATTTGGAAAGCTCGTAAAGCAAAGAAATAGCTTCTTCTTTTTCTTTCTCTGATGACCGAGGGGACAAAAGTTTGACAATGGTACGTACAGTGCCTCCCTCACCCATTGATTCCTGCACAACACAACATAAAACTTGTAACCGAAACTTCTATTACTTATTGAAAGGAACATTAGCATAATAAAAATTTAAGATTCAGATACAACAAATAGTTCATATTATCTGTACTCAAAAGTATTAATCAAGACAAGAGATAAACCTTCATATCCGAGTCCTGTTCTGCTATGACCCGAAGAGTTTCCAAGGCTTTACATCGAACTTTCCTACTACTGTTTCTAAGCATTTCCACAATTGAATTCACTACCTGTGAATTATGAACGGCATTCTTATTTGATTTTGATCTGCTTTCTTTAGAAATACATTCAACATGTGTCAAAGCTTTAAGAATGTCCTTAGGAGAAGCGTCCGCCGACAATGACCTCCGTGCCATATCAAGCTGTGCGGCTTCATTCCTGGCAGTCCATTCTTCAATTGTGTTCCTCAGAGCTATACTAGGATTCAAATAAGTACTTTTCAGTTCTTTTGAAGTTAATGGACAAGTAGGCTTCTTTCCACTTTCTTTACACTCTCTAAACCATTTCTCAATTGCTTCCCGTTCAAAAGTATTCCCGTTTTCTATGGTTACTGGGTCTCGCATCACCTGGTTTGTTAAAGGGCAAACAAATGGGCTGAATATAGGCTCTACATGCAGCTTCTCGACTAGAGAGCTGTCATCTGACTGACTATCAACGTCAGTACTTCCACCTGAGCCCCCACTCATATGTAATACTTCTCTGTAAATATAAAACAAAATTGAACATAAATTGATTAGTACAAACGACTTGACTCTTCACAGATTAACTGAAATTTATATCCTAAATGATCCACAACAATAAACAAATTTAGAAGAAAAAGGAAGCTTTAGTATCATTCAATACGTACAAGGGTACAGCACCCCTAGCATACTAGTTTGCACATAATTCATAAACACAATTAAATTACCCCAATACTTAAAAAAAAAAAACAAAAAAAAAAACTTATTTTACACAGGTCAATATAAGAACCTTACTCCAGCAAATAGAATGAGACATAAAGAAAAATGCTCCATTTCTTTTATTCCTAATCCTGGATTCACACTTGGACCTCACCTTTGTACACAAGGCAAGCAAGTTTGTTGTTTGTGGTGGTGCTCTTTCCTTATGAACTTACATTTTTCTAAGTCTAAAGATAAAAATATTCTTTAACAATTAGTACATTCAACACTCATATCTAAAACACTTGTATAATATTATAAAATCTAACATGTAATCCACCAATCGTTAGCTTCCATCTGCATGTTGTTTCTCTATACTACTTTTTCTCTTATGGAGGCCTCAAAAACTTGAAAAACTAAACATGAAAATTTAACCTATCACTCAAAGGATTAAAACCAGAACAAATTTACAAAGCCAAAAGGTTATTTCATGAGGTAACCCCCTTGATTTATAAAACATCACAAGGTAACTTTAAATTTTCCATAAACAAATCAGGATGTACTACTAAGAGCCATAAACAAAAAACCATTACCGATTAAGATAAGTAAATATCAAACAAAGGTTAATCAGTTCTAGTTGAAAACCAATGAAAACACCTTGGCCCTTCGAAGGAATGTAATTAAGTGAGCATGGTATTGCCCAATGTTCGGTATATATGGTTACAAAGAAAGCTCATTGAATTCTTAGAACAAGGAATCCAATCATTTACTAGCTGGAATAAGAACCTACTTATTTAATTACTAAAATAGAAAAAAAGAAATAATAACAAAATATGTTTTCATACTCTAACTCACCGCCTCTGTCAAAAATATGTTCGGTATACTCTAACACCACTCCAACTCTTGGTATCAACTATCATCTCATGTATCTATATCATATTGTTGACACTTAAATTGGCGGCTTTTGCAAAAGTTTAATGAGAATTTCTTCGATAAGTCTAAAGCACAACATCCTTGTCGAAACCATCATATATTACTACCTATGTTACTTGGACTCTGGTATGGGTATCAGATGCAAGAGTAGATGGATGCTATTGTTTGGTATGATAATTTTAGAATTCTAGGATTTGCAAACATTGTCCTATCACCGGATACAAATACGGGAATATGGAAAAATAATCTTTAAATTTCTCGTATGACATAAATATATTTAAAATGCCTAGAATGTAAATAATAATAATAATAATAATAATAATAATAATAATAATAATAATAATAATAATACTTATAATATTATTAATAATAATAATAATAATAATAATAATAATACTAGTAGTAATAACAAAAAAAAAAGAAAAGTAACGGAAAAAATACAAAAAACTCACATTGGAAATCGGCTATGTGATTATGTCAAAATAAAAAAAATAGTCCAATACTTTGGGCTTAAAACATGAATAGCCCAAAGCCTAAACCTAATAGGTTTTAGAAGACATGAATAGCCCTAAGCTTAAAACTAATAATGCATTTTAGTATCAAAGAACGCTTATTCGTACCGGTCGTACCGGACACTAGTGAGCCAAAGAAAACTAAGAGTCCAAGTGACATAGATTACTACCTAAAAGCGCCATTGTAGTTGATTAATTTTTTAGCATCCATTTTACTCTATAGGCTAAAATTGCTAATCACTTATTCAATATCAATAATTGTCAATTCTTCAAGAGTAAATTACTATCCAAGAACATGACAGGATTTATAGTACTTCAGTTTACAACATCATTGCAAAGAACGATCTTTTACCTAAATTGATACAGATTCCATAACCGTAATAGCCAATGACTCCAATTTTCAAGAATTTCTAAACCTTAATTGAAAATTATTAGTTATGTTAAGATACACTAGTCGTAAACACATTGTTCAATTACTCTGGCATGCTAATGGAAATAAGAGAGAACAACTTGAAAATGCAGAAAGAAAATTGAGAAAATTATGCATATCATAGACAAAGAGGCAACAAACAACCATATTGAATGGACCCTTCCCATGGTGGGTCTAAGATGTGAGTGTATTTCGTGATTTCGTCTGTATAATGCAAGATAATAAAATCGTTGCTTTGAAAAAAATCAAAAAAAAGTAAGTCATTTGTTTTCAATTGATCTTCTCTAATATAAGTTTATCTATCTATGTTGTTAAAGAACAACTTTCCTCCAAAAAAAGAGCAACGTAGCAATTCCCAAAATTAAAGAAGGATTATGAAAGTTCCATCATGTAGCATTCATTCTAAGCTAATTATCAAATTATAATTTTACTTTACACAACCAAATCTAAGAATGAACATTTTTTCCCTTTGAGAGACTTGGAGGTCTCAAAAGTTCATTTTGAGACCACTTAACTCTCACATTAATGAGATCTTATCGATTTCTATAACAATACCAATTCATTCATAAGTCCATAATAAACAAATGATTCTTTTAAAGGTTCAACATGGAACTTCAACAAAACTATTGAAAGGGTAAAACAACATGTGTGGTCTCTTCCACTTAAGTGAACAATAAGTGCTAACCTTTTATTGTTTGAGATGAATAAGTGCTAAACTTAAGTAAACTTAAGTCAAGTGGGGTTAAGATATTCGAGAACAAAGTAATATTGAATGTATCTTAAGGCAATTCAGGAGTGTATCTCAATATCTTATGATAGGGTAGAACACTCAAGATTGAGAACAAAATTTACAAAGAAGCATTCAACTTGATCAAAATAGTGTCAATTCAATCAACAGAAAGTCATGAGCATGAATGATTCAATTAAACTTACATAGAAGAAGGCTACTTGAATCTTCCGCTTCGATTGCACAAAGTGGAGCAGGAGCAGGAGATCTCAATTCAAGATTTTCTTCTTCTTTGTAGAAAAAAGAAGGGAAAATGAAGGAATTTGGTTGAAAAAAGGGAAATAAAAATTGTAGGTGTATGTGTGAATTAGAAAAATGGGAATTGGGAAGAGAAGAATGTGGGTTGAATAGTCTTCATTCTTCATCATCATCATTGAACAAACTGAGGTAAGGGTTTGACCTTTTTAATTTGGCTGCTTCCTATAAATTTAAATTAATATAGTACTTGAGAGCCGGAAAATGGTGGTGTGCGTTCCACGATGGTTCAACCTAGGAATCACAAATTGACAATGGGTTGTATCCTAATGAAAGATTGAAAGTTGAAACACAAGCAATTATTAAAAATAAATAAAAACAGTTTTGGGTAAACTGTTGGAATTTAGAGTGTATAGTGGACATCGGAAATGATTTAATTAATTAAATTTAAATAAATAATTTGATTAAATTAATTAAGTATATCCCAAGGTACAAGGAACAAGTGATTTTAGGGAAATTAAAAGTCACTAGTCGCGAACGAATTCAGGGATCGCGAAATGCAGGCAGAATGTTTCTGTTTTGTGAAAATTGAAACTCGCGACCAGTGACTATTTTCGCGACCCGCGAAAATCAAAATTCTGGATTTTTTCCTTGCGACGTTTTGCTTTGTTTTAGTGGTTATACAATAACTTCCTACAGTTATTATGGTTACTTTTAGCCATGTTATTTGGGATGTAAGGGTTGAGTGAAAGGCGACATGAGTTCATGAATCGATCTCATGTTTCACGGTGTTGGCCCATTTGAGTTTATGATACTTAA